>JBBBDQ010000516.1:3000000-3250000 GCA_037127315.1 Ascarosepion bandense
AACGCACATCCAAAGTGGGAGTACTAATACAATTAATCAGCTGTGGAGTCCCAGTTCCCTTTCCTATTTATATGGAGCCTTTTTTTATTTGATATTTTTAGGGAGCGGTTCCGTTTGTTTTATTTTATTTTTATTTATCTTTATTTTTATTTGGCAGCTTTTTAATTTCTTTTCAATGTTTATTTATTGCTTTTCATGTACGCATGATTAGGCGGCTGCTTCATTTTTTTTGTATTGAATAGGTGTCCGTTTAATTTATGTTTTTGTTTGGTTTGTTCTTGTTGTTTAGGTTGAATTCTTTGCACTAAAACTATCAGCGCTCTATCTCCACACCGATATCGAGCACTTTAAACGATAAAACTATTACAACCCAACGTTATATATATATATATATATATATATATATATATATATATATAGATAGATAGATAGATAGATAGATAGATAAATATACACATTATCTTTTATCTAAAGCACGACTTGGAGTTTCATGCACTAAGCAATCATCAGGTGCATAAAATGCACCTCATGATGGCTTAGTGGATATGATCACCCAAACGTGTATCATATATATATATATATATATATATATATATATATATATATATATATATATATATATATAAAGTAGAACACTTGGTGTATTATCCAGGCAAAATCCGATAAAGACGAACTCAAAAGAACTCAATGTTAAATTCATTTATTCGGTTTAACAGAGTAATGTAATTTAGAAAAGATTTTAGATATACTACAATTTTATGGGTAATACGTATTTTACCGCACAATTCGGCTCGTCGGACCCAAATGATACAACTATATATATATATATATATATATATATATATATATATTAGAGAAAATTTTCAAAATTAAAAGGTGTCGGATGCACATTTCGACATGGGATCTCTAACAGAGATTCCACGTCACGTCAACGACATTGTTCTGCTCCAAATGGAGAAGATCTTAAAAATTTTGGCATTTAGCTCGCATCTACCTATAAAGTTTAATTAAATAAACTTAATTAAAACATTTTTAAGATCTTATATTTAAACCCATTCCTTCCCCCTAAATACACCTCTTCAAACAGCTCAAAATCTTACCCTTAAAAAAGTAATTTAACTTCTTTAGTTGTCTAACTTTATAAAATATGGACTCCTTTACCAAACCCCTTTTTTCCTTTGTTAACACACACACACACACACACACACACACACACACACACACACACACACACACACACATATATATATATATATATTTCTTTAATAACTTTAAATTCATGACTTCCTGTAATGGATAAACTTAAATAAATTATTTTTAAGATCTTACAATTAAATCTATTCCTTCCCCTCCTAAATATACCGTTTCAAAACCCCTGTAAACATTCACTAACCTCTACCATTTGATATTTGATACCCCGTCTTTCTCTTGTCTCTATACACCCTGTAATCTCCGCCACTCCCAGCTCTGTCCTCTTCTGTTTTGTTTCACCTAATTCCCCAACTTAAAAAAAAATCCCACTTCCCTGACCTTAAGGGAACTCCCAATTCTTAACCGTTGCTAACCTTGCCCCTTCCCCTTTACCCCAGGACCTTCTCCATTTGGAATAGAACAATGTCGCTGACGTGACGTGGAATCTCTGTTAGAGATCTCATGTCGAAATGTGCATCCGACACATTTGAATTTTGAAAATTTTCTCTAATTTATATTGGCTCTGTATTCTTAAGTACATTGAGCTCTCCACCTGCATCATTTTTTTATATTAATTTTTTTTTTAATATTGATTAGGATCAGGTTCTTGGAATTTACCTTCCTACACTTCGACTTCGGATTAAAGAAAAACTAATATATATATATATATATATTTGTTTTTCTTTCTTGGCCTTCGTTGAATAAAGACGGAAGCTGAAGATGGCTCGCCTGAAATAGGCCCATACTTCCGAATTACCATGAAATAACGCGTCTGTCTTAAATTTGCTCTATATGTATTTATATGCATATATGTTTAGAGCTCTCGTAGAGAGTTATCCTACCATTATATGTAAAGCATACTCCTTTGGATTCTTCTATGCCCACAAGATATGTTGATATATATATATATATATATATATATATATATATATATATATATATATTGTCCTACATCCTATGCCTATAGCATGACTAGAAATTTCATGCATTCTGCAATCATCAAACGTTTTTTTATGAACTAACCGTTCCGAGATTTAACTTTTTGGTTCACGCATTGTTCATAGGAATTATATATTATAATTCTTAGATGCTATTTTTTAAAAACTTTTAATTGTATAACTTTAATTGGAGTAGATAGACTAAACTATCGCCCGGTTTGACACTCCACCCACGTCTATTGAACAGGTGTAGAGGCTCATCTCTTATTTCCCTTGTTTAGGAATGTGGTTTCCGGCTTTCTCATTTCCAATGTTTTCACTCTTACGTAGCCCCCTGCACATCAGTGGCGTTACCGCCTTGCTCTGGGTGATATGATTAAAAAAAAATCTAATTTGGCTTTGACTAAAACTTAAGCATCAAATTCGAAAGTAAAATCTTTTAAGTTAAGTTAAAGTTTAAATTGACAGGTCGAATATTTTAAGTCAAACGTCATAAGTTTTGCGCCTCTATGTCAAGGGGAATAACTTGTTGGGTTTTTTTTTCAGATAAAAACAGAAGACATTAATAATAAAACAAAATATAATATTAGAAAGTCTACCTTGGAGAACCTATGTTAATTCCTTGTCAACGTATTTGAGCATTTATTTATTTCTATGTTTGTATGTGGTCATCAATTCATTTCTTTTGTTTAATAAATTTGGGATATTTTAAAATAACAAGTGTTTCTAAAAGACAAAGGTTACATCTATTTCTTATTCCATTATAAGATTTGGTTTTTGCAATGATATTCCAGTTCATAAGTGAATTTTGCTTTTGTTTTTTAATTTCCAGAAATAGTTTGAGAGGACAGTGCTTTTGCTATATTTACGATGTGCGTTGTGGTGCATTGGATAGCGGCTCGGAACGAGAAATCGGGGAGCCGAGTTCGAATTCCAGCTGAATTCATTGCATTCACTTACGCGCAAATACCCTTGGGAAAGGTATTAATCCGTCTATTCCTTCCAGTTATGGGTTAAATAACAGGACAGATTGGGTTCTATAGCCTTGGTCGACAACCAGTCTACCGCAGAAAGCAATGGCAACCTACTGCGGGATAATCTTCCTGCCCAGTCAGTCATGTCTCTTTCGAGACATGATCACCGAAGCGTGTATCACGTATGGCACTTTACTGACAGACTATTGCTTCAATAGTGAATTTGTGATTGTAATATCGCTATTTTCATTGGTTTTCAGTTCGACCAAAATAAAATTTAACATCGGTATTAGACTGGATGCTAACTCTGTAAATTATACGTTTTGGTCTTGCATTGGCCGTTTAGTGGGCAGGACTTATTTTTACGGCAATTGTGACTATTTTTAGCAGAATTACGATTATTTATTGTAGAGTTGTTATTATCTTAGAGTTATTAATATTTTTCACGATTGACATGTGTATATTTAATATCATATTGTTATGTTGCGATATACATTTATCGATGTTCTGAACGCAACTTTAACTAACCTTAACAGTTTTTTTTTTTGCTGAAATTTTTTTGTAGTGTAGGGGAATGGTTGAAATGCTTGTGATTTAAATTTAGGAAAAATTTTCCGATGTTTTTTTTGGATATTATAAATAAAAGGTGGGTTAAATCATATGATATTACGTTATTTCCAGTTCTTTTTCCCTTCTTTGCTTTTATCTGAGTATTCTAAACTTACATTGTGTTTAAATTTTCAAATATATTTAATTTTGCTGTTGTCAAAATTTTCTTATTATTGGTAGATAAGTGGCAGTACTGCCTTGCTTTGGGTGAATTTATAAAAAATCAAGTTCTTTTTTGTAACAGTCAGTTAAGTGCCATACGTGAAACACGCTTGAGTGATCATGTCTCGAAAGAGACAAGACTGACTGGGCAGAAGATTATCCCGCAGTAGGTTGCCATTGCTTTCTGCGGTAGACTGGTTGCCGATCAAGGCTATAGAACCAAGTCTGTCCAGCTATTTGACCCATGACTGGAAGGACGAGACGGATTAACACCTTTCCCTTTGTAACAACCATTCTGAAAAAAATAGATAAATAAACGGGAAGGTGTCTAAATGTTGCCGAACTGGGCGTAAGAACTATTCAATTAATCAAATAAAAAGTATATTTTATACATTAAAATGAAATGAAGTGTTCGATATTTTATTTATTTAGAGCAATAATTATTGAATTGCATATAATCCGGTTCAGTTATTATCGATGTAGATTCCGAGTTTCGTAAAAGTTCACTTCAATACTGTCGTTATAAGAATTTTCATCGTCGTTATAAGAATCTTCATTGTCGTTATAAGAATCTTCATTGTCGTTATAAGAATTTTCATCGTCGTTATAAGAATCTTCATCGTCGTTATAAGAACCTTCATTGTCGTTATTAGAATCTTCATTGTCGTTATAAGAATCTTCATTGTCGTTATAAGAATCTTCATTGTCGTTATTAGAATCTTCATTGTCGTTATAAGAATCTTCATTGTCGTTATAAGAATCTTCATTGTCGTTATTAGAATCTTCATTGTCGTTATTAGAATCTTCACTGTCGTTATTAGAATCTTCACTGTCGTTATAAGAATCTTCATTGTCGTTATTAGAATCTTCACTGTCGTTATAAGAATCTTCATTGTCGTTATTAGAATCTTCATTGTCGTTATAAGAATCTTCATTGTCGTTATAAGAATCTTCATTGTCGTTATTAGAATCTTCATTGTCGTTATTAGAATCTTCACTGTCGTTATTAGAATCTTCACTGTCGTTATAAGAATCTTCATTGTCGTTATTAGAATCTTCACTGTCGTTATAAGAATCTTCATTGTCGTTATTAGAATCTTCATTGTCGTTATAAGAATCTTCATTGTCGTTATAAGAATTTTCATCGTCGTTATAAGAATCTTCATCGTCGTTATAAGAACCTTCATTGTCGTTATTAGAATCTTCATTGTCGTTATAAGAATCTTCATTGTCGTTATAAGAATCTTCATTGTCGTTATTAGAATCTTCATTGTCGTTATAAGAATCTTCATTGTCGTTATAAGAATCTTCATTGTCGTTATTAGAATCTTCATTGTCGTTATTAGAATCTTCACTGTCGTTATTAGAATCTTCACTGTCGTTATAAGAATCTTCATTGTCGTTATTAGAATCTTCACTATCATTATAAGAATCTTCATTGTCATTATTAAGAATCTTCACTGTCGTTATAAGAATCTTCTCTGTCGTTATAAGAATCTTCACTGTCGTTAATTAGAATCTTTCATTGTCGTTATTAGAATCTTCATCGTCGTTATTAGAATCTTTTCATTGTCGTTATTAGAATCTTCATTGTCGTTATAAGAATCTTCATCGTCGTTATTAGAATCTTCATTGTCATTATTAGAATCTTTCATTGTCGTTATTAGAATCTTCACTGCCGTTATTAGAATCTTCACTGTCGTTATAAAGAATCTTCACTGTCCTTATTAGAATCTTCACAAGTCGTTATAAGAATCTTCACTGTCGTTATTAGAATCTTCACTGTCGTTATAAGAATCTTCATTTTCGTTATTAGAATCTTCAACAATCGTTATAAGAATCTTCATCGTCGTTATTAGAATCTTCATTATCATTATTAGAATCTTTCATTGCCGTTATTAGAATCTTCATAAACGCCGTTTATTAGAATCTTCATTGTCGTTATTAGAATATTCACTGTCGTTATAAGAATCTTCACTGTCGTTATTAGAATCTTCACTGTCGTTATTAGAATCTTCACTGTCGTTATAAGAATCTTCACTGTCGTTATTAGAATCTTCACTGTCGTTATAAGAATCTTCATTGTCGTTATTAGAATCTTCACTGTCGTTATAAGAATCTTCATTGTCGTTATTAGAATCTTCACTGTCGTTATAAGAATCTTCATTGTCGTTATTAGAATCTTCACTGTCGTTATTAGAATCTTCACTGTCGTTATAAGAATCTTCACTGTCGTTATTAGAATCTTCACTGTCGTTATTAGAATCTTCACTGTCGTTATAAGAATCTTCACTGTCGTTATTAGAATCTTCACTGTCGTTATAAGAATCTTCATTGTAGTTATTAGAATCTTCACTGTCGTTATAAGAATCTTCATTGTCGTTATTAGAATCTTCACTGTCGTTATAAGAATCTTCTCTGTCGTTATAAGAATCTTCACTGTCGTTATTAGAATCTTCATTGTCGTTATTAGAATCTTCATCGTCGTTATTAGAATCTTCATTGTCGTTATTAGAATCTTCATTGTCGTTATAAGAATCTTCATCGTCGTTATTAGAATCTTCATTGTCGTTATTAGAATCTTCATTGTCGTTATTAGAATCTTCACTGCCGTTATTAGAATCTTCACTGTCGTTATAAGAATCTTCACTGTCGTTATTAGAATCTTCACTGTCGTTATTAGAATCTTCACTGTCGTTATAAGAATCTTCACTGTCGTTATTAGAATCTTCACTGTCGTTATAAGAATCTTCATTGTCGTTATTAGAATCTTCACTGTCGTTATAAGAATCTTCATTGTCGTTATTAGAATCTTCACTGTCGTTATAAGAATCTTCATTGTCGTTATTAGAATCTTCACTGTCGTTATAAGAATCTTCACTGTCGTTATAAGAATCTTCACTGTCGTTATAAGAATCTTCACTCTCGTTATTAGAATCTTCACTGTCGTTATTAGAATCTTCACTGTCGTTATAAGAATCTTCACTGTCGTTATTAGAATCTTCACTGTCGTTATTAGAATCTTCACTGTCGTTATAAGAATCTTCATTGTCGTTATTAGAATCTTCACTGTCGTTATAAGAATCTTCATTGTCGTTATTAGAATATTCACTGTCGTTATAAGAATCTTCACTGTCGTTATAAGAATCTTCACTGTCGTTATTAGAATCTTCACTGTCGTTATAAGAATCTTCACTGTCGTTATAAGAATCTTCACTGTCGTTATAAGAATCTTCATTGTCATTATTAGAATCTTCATTGTCGTTATTAGAATCTTCACTGCCGTTATTAGAATCTTCACTGTCGTTATAAGAATCTTCACTGTCGTTATAAGAAGCTTCACTGTCGTTATAAGAATCTTCACTGTCGTTATTAGAATCTTCACTGTCGTTATAAGAATCTTCATTGTCGTTATTAGAATCTTCACTGTCGTTATAAGAATCTTCATTGTCGTTATTAGAATCTTCACTGTCGTTATAAGAATCTTAACTGTCGTTATAAGAATCTTCACTCTCGTTATAAGAATCTTCACTGTCGTTATTAGAATCTTCACTGTCGTTATAAGAATCTTCATTGTCGTTATTAGAATCTTCACTGTCGTTATAAGAATCTTCATTGTCGTTATTAGAATCTTCACTGTCGTTATAAGAATCTTCACTGTCGTTATTAGAATCTTCACTGTCGTTATTAGAATCTTCATTGTCGTTATTAGAATCTTCACTGTCATTATAAGAATCTTCACTGTCGTTATAAGAATCTTCACTGTCGTTATAAGAATCTTCACTGTCGTTATTAGAATCTTCACTGTCGTTATTAGAATCTTCACTGTCGTTATCAGAATCTTCACTGTCGTTATTAGAATCTTCACTGTCGTTATAAGAATCTTCATTGTCGTTATTAGAATCTTCACTGTCGTTATAAGAATCTTCATTGTCGTTATTAGAATCTTCACTGTCGTTATAAGAATCTTCACTGTCGTTATAAGAATCTTCACTGTCGTTATAAGAATCTTCACTGTCGTTATTAGAATCTTCACTGTCGTTATTAGAATCTTCATTGTCGTTATTAGAATCTTCACTGTCGTTATATGAATCTTCACTGTCGTTATAAGAATCTTCACTGTCGTTATTAGAATCTTCACTGTCGTTATTAGAATCTTCACTGTCGTTATCGGAATCTTCACTGTCGTTATTAGAATCTTCACTGTCGTTATAAGAATCTTCATTGTCGTTATTAGAATCTTCACTGTCGTTATAAGAATCTTCACTGTCGTTATAAGAATCTTCACTGTCGTTGTAAGAATCTTCACTGTCGTTATAAGAATCTTCACTGTCGTTATTAGAATCTTCACTGTCGTTATAAGAATCTTCATTGTCGTTATAAGAATCTTCATTGTCGTTATTAGAATCTTCATTGTCGTTATAAGAATCTTCACTGTCGTTATTAGAATCTTCACTGTCATTATAAGAATCTTCATTGTCGTTATTAGAATCTTCACTGTCGTTATAAGAATCTTCATTGTCGTTATTAGAATCTTCACTGTCGTTATAAGAATCTTCACTGTCGTTATAAGAATCTTCACTGTCGTTATAAGAATCTTCATTGTCGTTATCAGAATCTTCATTGTCGTTATAAGAATCTTCATTGTCGTTATTAGAATCTTCATTGTCGTTATAAGAATCTTCACTGTCGTTATTAGAATCTTCACTGTCGTTATTAGAATCTTCATTGTCGTTATAAGAATCTTTATGGTGGACTAGGTAAGTTTATTGATGGTTGAGGTCGATTCGGTTTGGACTTTTTAGTTTAATCCGCCATAAAAATGTATATAAGTAAGAAACAATCAAGATGTTGCATTAAAACATATTTTTATATTAAACATTAACAACTTTGCATTGTAGAAAGTGAATTATGTTCGTATGTCTTGTATAAGGTTGGTAAGAAAAGTTTAGTTTGTTGAATGTGCGAAGGTAGTAATACATTGACATTTGGCAATATAGTTGGAAAAGTCGATCGGAGTATAATAGTCGTTGATGTCTTTGGTATAACAACTCAGTTAAATGTTCACTGTCTGTGTTTTTTTCTTTGTGTCTCGCTTTACGAAATGTTCTTGAAGTAGAAGGAATGATATAGAAAGCAGCACGATATATTTTCTCATTTTTTTTCCTGCACCTTTATGATATTTTGTTTTGTTTTTGTGATGATTCTTATTTCCATTTTGTTTGTCCAGGATTCTATTACTCATATGACTTCCCTGTGCATTGTTGTAATTTTATATATATATATATATATATATATATATATATATACTTTTTTAAAACTTTTAATGCTAATTCTATATTACCTTTTGCACAAAAAGATTGATTTTGCTTAATTTTTAGCAGAGCCCTTACAATAAAAATATATATAATAATTCGGTATCATTCGTACTAAACCGCCTTAAATTTAGTTTCTTAAATTTTTAAGAATAATTAAAATTAAATTTAACTCGTGGATTGTGAATATACTTTAAATATTGAAATAAATTATGTTCGGGAATGTGTGTGTGTGTGTGTGTGTGTGTGTGTGTGTGTGTGTGTGTGTGTGTGTGTGTGTGTGTGTGTGTATACATGTAGTAATGGATTCTTTTGAGATCTACCCGTGAAGTTAATATTTTTAATTTAAAATTTAAAATTTAAGATTTATATTTAAATTTGTGTGTCCAAATTCTTTCTGTAAAATTTGTCCCGGTCATTATTTATTTAAACTAAAATCTTTTTGGCAAATTTTTCAATGTTTTTTTTCAACATTGATGGTAGCAGTTTTCTTTTCTTTCTATGGGAATACTTTTTTCTTAGCTTACTACCCAGTCAACCACCCCTTCTCCCTTTCGTTCCCCCTATCACTTCTATCCCTCTGACATGGCTAAATTTAACTTTTAAACTCTTGACTCAGGTATGGAGGAGGGGTATATCTTCCAATATGAGACATAGGTATCTGTCGGCTTTCCCCTTTTTACTTCCTTAAATATAAAATTGTTAACCCCCTATTTTATTTTCCTGTGGATGGATGATTTGTTTTTTAATTCTACCGGTATAAAATCTTTTAATACATTTGAATTTGAGTAAATAAAATTTTCGTTTCACCGTTGCTGAAGAAGCGAGGATTTTCTCGTAGAAATGGCTATTCATCGGATTTAAATATCGAAATTTTTGTTTTAACACACACACACACACACTGTTATGTCGTGAGTAAGAATAAATAACTCAACAACAGGAATAGGTTAATCGTTGTATTCCGTGAAAAAAGTATTTACAAAGGTTATTAGTATCCAATACAAGAATAAAGGTTGATCGTCTCAACCGTCGTAAGACGTAGTATGAGCAATGGGTACTTCCGGGTCGTCACCGGAAGTCTACGACTGACTTGTCGATCCGCTGCTCGGCACACTCTCCTCTCGTAAGATGCCACCATTACTTTACATAGTAATGGAATAGTCCATTGTAGCCGAATAGGCGCGGGCGTCCACACACACACACACACACACACACACACACACACACACACACACACACACACACACACAGAGGATGGGAGTTTCTATGCCTCTATGCGGATGACTATATATATATGTGTGTGAATTTGATATTTATTTATAAAAGTATGTTATTGAGCATCTCGAGGTGGTGCAATGGTTAGCAAGCTTGTCTCGCTAAAACTATTGCAATTCAGTAGTGAGTTCGATCCTCACTGGGCGCTCCATACTTTCGGCCTTGTGTCATATCTAAGCTGCGCTTAGTAAATTACTATAAAAGTATGTTATGATATTTATCATAATATTTATTATTAAAAAAAAGATTTACGTAGGATGAAAGAAAAAAATAATGAATGAATCTTTAAGATTTTCAACTTAGTAAAATCACAAATTCTCCAATTCTGAAGAATTTCTTCTCAGAAAACGAAAAATAAATCCGAGAAGTGTTCTAAAAAACAAAGTAAAGTGTGAGATACACAAATACATATATATATATATATATATATATATATATATATATATATATAGAAGGAGCGATAGAAATAGTGAAAGAAGGCTTTCAAATACTTTGTTACAAGTATTAACACATCCATATAGAAATAAAAGCCTATATGCATATACCTACAGACACATGCATCTACATATATATGCATACACATTCGACCAACAATTCACATATACATGCCCGTATTTATACACATACATACGTACATATATATATATATATATATATATATATATATAATACGTAGAAATGTTGAACCAATAAAAATAATAATCAAATTAATATAATTATAATAAAAAATTAAAACAGTTGACCTCATAGTCTCTAATAACCCTACAACCACACAACTAAATCTTCTACAGAAAACCAATGTATCAATTTACATGCCCGTTCAGAGATTGTATCTTTGGTACTAATAATAAACCCACTGCATATATTGGTTTTGCTACAACCACGCTATCCTGTAGACTTACCTGTCACCTTTCTGCTCAGAGTTTAATTAAACAACATTTCTTAGAAAAACATAGCCATGTACGTAATATTAGACAAATTTTAGGCAACAATACAATAATACACAATAATACTCACTCATAAACACAGTTAAAAGAACCTTCAGATATTGGAGGCTATCTACATTAAATCAAAACAAACCACACATAAAATCACATTTAAATCTGGTCCAAACACATTACATTATTTTTAATAGATACTTGTATTTGAGTAGATACTCTGTTCATAATTAAACAGTATGTTTATATATATCCTTCTACAAGCCTGAATAATTTTGAGAAATTTTGTTAGGAAAGTTCATGTCATTTCTGACAATATTTTTCAGAAATATTCAGGCCGGTAGAAATATATATATGAATATCCTGTTTAATTATATTCATATAATTGAGTATCTATTCAAATACGAGTATCTACTAAAAATAATGTTCAAGCAAATAATTTTAAATATGCTCTGATGAACTTAGCTCACTGGTGCCTCCTAAACATGAATTTACTCGAGCCACAAGATTAGCAACTAGGTCCCACCCTTTTACTGTGAAACCAATACAATGTAAACATCTCCAGAAGTTTAAATGTAAAGTCAGTCATCTCCTATCTTGCTAAATTGAATACTCTCTCTCTCATGCTCCTTTCTCAGTCCACTCCACTCTCAGTATCTTAACCCTTCTCTTAGGCACTTCTTGACACGCCCTGTAACTTGTCACTTTTTCTCATAACTTTCCTCCTATGTAACCCCCTGCTCACCAGTGGCAATAGATTGCCTTGCTTGTGGCGATATGATTATAAAAAAATATCTGTTAATCCATTCCGTAAGTATCCAGAACTTTCCGTATCATTGTCAGTTTACATTTGTTTACTTTAAAATACACTTTCAGAGCAGAGATGGATATTACGAGAAATCGAACATTTGTGTTTATAAAGATTGTTTCAGCATCATTTAGGCTATGAAATTATTCGTGATCGAACGATTAAAATCAATAATATCAATCGATGGCTCACAGTGTGTCGTTAAGGATCGCAGGTTCGAATCCCACCGAACGACACTCAATTTTCTAACAATATTTATCCAAAGTATTCAGGACGGTAGAGTTATATATATATATATATGTATATGGTAAGTTCCGGAAATTATATTATATATATATATATATATATGGTAAGTTCCGGAAATTATATTATATATATATATATATACTTTTAATTAAAAAGAATGTATCTACACAAACATGAGTATCTATTAAAAATAATGTTCTAACAAATAAATTAGAATATGTTGTTTGTCAATTTATTTCGTAAATCTCCGGAACTTTTTGACACAAATATAAAAATATATAATATTAAATAACTATATAACATTAATAAATATATGATATTAATAAATATATAATATTAATAAATATATAATATTATATATACAGGGTGTCCATAAAGTCTGTGTGCAATTTAAAAATTTATAACTTTATTTGTATTTATGATAGAATTAATCTGTAAAAAATGTTATAAAGATTAATGTACCTAGTTTTAAGTATAGTTATTGAATAATTATTTACCACAAAATTTGCAACAATTTTTAGAGAAGTAAACAAATTGGCCTCCACGCTCGCCAGATTTGACTCCATTAGATTTTTCTATGGGGATATGTAAAAACAATTGTGTATGCAACCAAATCTAGATCATTAGAAGATTTGAAAGCTAAAATAACCAATGTGATATCAGGAATTACTGTAAATCAGCCACCAAATGTTTCCCGTGAACTGCAAAATCGTATTACCCTTTGTGTTGCTAATGATGGAGGACATGTGGAAACTTAAATAAAATTTCAATAAAACCTTAAAAGATATAGATTTACTTCTTTCTAATCCTTTTTACAAATTATTTCCATCGCAAATACAAATAAAGTTATAATTTTTTAAAATGCACTCGGCCTTTACGGACACCTTATATATATATATATATATATATATATATATATATATATATTTTAATTCAGATACTTCAATCCAAGGGAAAAAAGCAGGAAGGTAAATTCCCAAAAACCGATCCTAATTAATATTAAAAGTTTATTTTAATATTAAAAAATGATACAGGAAGAGAGCTCCATGTAATAAAATATTACAGAGCAAATATATATTAAAAAAGGATGAATTCAAAGATGTTGAATGGCCATTTCGATATGAAGATCCCCACGGGGAACGACACATCACCTCAGCAACAGAAAAAAACCTTTCAGAAACTGGAGAAAAATTAGTCTACTTTTCCTTTTTAAATAGATTGCAAAGAAATTAAAAAATAAATAATAAAATAAAATAAAAATAAAAATAAAGGGAAAGAAAAAGAAAAGGAAAAAGAAAAAGAAAAAGATAGAATAAAATCAAATAAATAAGAAAAGAAAAAATTGACATCGTCTGGGTTCGCAAAAAAAAGGGGAGAATGTAACTAAAAATTAACAGACAGCCGTGTTAAATCGACGTCAGTTAAAGCAACACGGAAAAAAGGTGGTAAGAGAGATAAAAGAAGGAAGGGAGGGAAAAAGAAACAAACTAAAGAAAAAATTTTTTTTAAATATTACAGACGCTGGACAAATTCAAAAACCTAATTTCCCCAAAACGTTGAAGTGTTAGAAAAAGGCCTTTACTTAAAAAGGCATAATTATTAATAAAAGGGAATAAAAAGATATAGGATTTAAAATAAAATTATTTTAAAAAAAATTAGGTCATTTGAAATTAAACTAAATAAAGACAACACTAGGTAAAAAAAAAAAAATGAATTACAATTATTATATATACATACCTATAGAAGTACACACATACATACATATATATACACACACAATTTAACGAATAAGAATACATATATACATACACATACACACACATACATTCAATTTATTACACACTTATATACATATACATGCGCATACACACATATATATGTGTGTACACACCTATATACAAAAAATTCATATACACATAATATACATGTGTACACATACATGCACACATATACACACACACACGCACACTTATTTATTTGATTTTATTCTATCTTTTTCTTTTTCTTTTTCCTTTTCTTTTTCTTTCCCTTTATTTTTATTTTTATTTTATTTTATTATTTATTTTTTAATTTCTTTGCAATCTATTTAAAAAGGAAAAGTAGACTAATTTTTATTCAGTTTCTGAAAGGTTTTTTTCTGTTGCTGAGGTGATGTGTCGTTCCCCGTGGGGATCTTCATATCGAAATGGCCATTCAACATCTTTGAATTAATCCTTTTTTAATATATATATATATATATATATATATATATATATATATATAATGTATGTATATATACAATTATTTCTGACTGAAATTAGTCAGTAATTGTTTTTTGAATTGCATCATTGATAAACAAATAAATAAATGCATAATATTGAATAAATAAATAAATACAAACTCTTGGGATTGAATTAAAAACCCAAAATAAAATGAAAACAAAGACAAAAAAAAAAGAATAATTATCTCCCAGGAAGCTTCTAACAGGAAAGATTGTCCGCGCATGCGCGAGCAAAAGAGGGCTTCCTGGCGTTAAATACAAACCAAGGGATCTAAATCTTTTTAGCTGGTTCTCTCCACAAGTCAAGACGTATCTTTTGCTCAGGAAGATTTTTCTTCACAAAAGATTGTCGTCGCCTAGTAATGAATAAAAAAACAAAAAAACAAAAAAACAAAAACGCCTGTCCTAAATATTCCGAGTGTCTCCGTCTCCTTTTTCCTTTGCATATTTATTTCAGCGACGAAAGCAATTCAGCAAGTATTGGATGTTAAAGTGAAAAAACCAAAAAACCAACCCAGCAAAATAACTAAAACATCCATAAAACAAATATTTCTGAGTGACAGTCAATAATAGTTTTCTGAACTATATCATTGATGAACATATATATATATATAAACAAATAAATATAAAAATATACAATGTTAATAAATATATAATATTAATAAACATATAATATTAAATGAATATATAAATATATTGTTTACATTGTTCGGGCTGTTGTCCTCATCTTTACTGCCATGTTTACGATGTTTCGACCGTTGAGGATAACATCCGAACAATGTAAATAATGCAAATACCACCATATCTCAGAAGTATAGATAAATGTAAATATATATAAACAAATAAATATTTCTGAGTAAATTAAAACACGTATAACAAACGCTAGTCAGTAATAGTTTTCTCAACTACATCATTGATAAACAAATAAACCTGTTCTTACAAAAAATGGACGAAAGAACAATGTTGGCTTTTAATCAATGTTCAAAGTCGTTTTTTTATCGTTTAATGCTGTGATGTAAATTCGGAACAATTGACCACGCATGAAACGGACACTCCCCTGTGTCTCGTTCCACTGAGCAAGCACGCAGACATATCGAAATGCAAGTTATAGGCCTACTTAACAACCCTACGAGTGTTGAGACACAGTGTTGCTCATGGGGAATTTCACTGACACGTGGTTTCCCGCATGGGCGTTGTTCGGCGGTCGGACGTAGAGTGCACTCAGAAATGTCGGAAAGCTGTCAGAAGGCCAAGTCTAGCACTGAAATGAGTTAATTTTCTAAGCGTAGCTCAGATGTGGCACAAGGCGGAAAGTTTGAGATCACCTCGTGAGAATCGAACTTACTTTTCATTCGTAGATGATATGAAAGAGTGAACAGAAGGAAAAAAAGAAAGAATTTCATGTCGCTAGCAAAAGGACAGTTGGAATAGAAATGCACAAATATTTAAGAGGACATACAACATCCCATGATTTCATGCATGTCTCCGCAGGGAGTAGGCAATCATAGCACTCCACAGCTTTCCATCATTTGTGGCTTTAAATAACTTTTGAATCTTTTCCATTCCTTTTTGAACTTTTCTTGCATGGATTTATTTCTTCATTTTTTATGTGCCATGTAATTTCAGGATGTGCATGATCATGGCTCTCCGCAACTTCTTGTCATTAATTGTTTTAAATAACTTTCAACTCGTTACCATTCCATTGTTTTACGATTTATTTATTTGTTCATCTTTTTATTCAATTCAAGACGTGCGTGATCATGGCTCTCCACAACTTCTTACATCTGTCTTCGACATTATTTGAACATTCATAGATGTTATTCCATGGCGCCAAACTCGTTGAGAAATATGTAGACTGTCATACGCTTTCTCAGATTAACGATAAATATGACTTCGAGCCAATGAAGCCTGCAGTTTTTAGTCAGGTTTATCCTTATTTGAACCTTGTGAACTGACGTTACAGAATCAAAAACAAAAGACTGTAGCGAATCACAGAAATCGCCAATACTCGAGGACTTTCAACAGCAGCAACCACTAAAATGGATAGCATATGTAAGACGAAACGAGAATAATGAGATAATCAAGATTTTAACATTCCACACTACTTCAAACAAAAGGTTTGGAAGTAAACCCTCATCAATAAAGGAAAGAGCGATAACAATTACTGGACTTGAGAAACTTATTTTACTGAAAAATTGGTTTACCCGTTAAAAAAATGTATAAATTCCAACGGAGGGTATCACTAGCTTCTGAGTCAATAAATGCCGAATTTTTTCTTATAAAGAAACGGTTAATATTATTATTCAAATTAGAGATGCAAGAAGAGATTCTGCACTTAATATTTACTTACTCTCCTACGCTGGCAGGATTTAGCACAAGGACAGTTTGATGTGAGGAGCTCGAGTGGGTGCATCCGGACCAGGTTAAAAATATCCCTGGCTACGCAACCGCCGGTTGAGCTGGCATTTGTATAACTATTGATCCACCCTATTTAGTGCAGTGAAAGAGGTATTGTCTCGGGCAGCTGTTTACCGAGACCTGACACCTCTCGATAATATTTTCAGTTGTGTTAGGTGTTCGGTCAGTGAATTTCAAATATTTCCTTATTAGCAATATCGTTCCTTTGAACTCGCTGTAACGCTTGTTTCACATACCTTCAGTATGCTCTCTAAATGTTAAATACTCCAGAAGATTTTCTTTATTAAATGTCTTCACAAAATTTTTACCAACTCATTTTGAATTTAAGCACCGGTCTCTTCTAACTCATATATCATGTCCATGATTTTTACAGCATATGTCGGTAGAATCACAATCTACCCCGGTTAAGGTTAGATCATGCAAGGACGTTGTCCTGCATGGTTGTAATACACAAATTCAGCATACAGTTTCTTTGTCTATAATTTCTTTTCCCACAGGGCACGATAGATAAATTATCACCATTTTATATTTACAACTAGCAGTATAGCTAGGGAGTAATGAAAGCTTTAAAACTAATTCATGGTCCTGGAGCTTAGACTCTTTGGACGTTGGCACGTAAAACTAAAAAACAATAGTTGTTTCCAGTTAAAGCGAAACCGTAGACTGAAAGAAAAAAGAATGGATTTAAGACAAATTTTGAATTCCTGGTATCGATATCAAATAAGTTTTTTCGTCGTAAACTGAATTTTGAAGGCTAAATAAATTCTCTGAGTAAATGGTATCATGGTTTAGATTAAGAACTACAATTATACCTACTTAAAGCCAAACCCGAAGCAAAAACTAAAATAAAAAGGCTGAAAAAATACAGACATACAGGCAGATAAACAGACACACAAACATCTTACCTTATATATATTATCTGCACTATTGTAAGAACTGCAACCTTGAAACTTCAGAATATCGTTTCTTTTGTTTTTTCTATGAGTGTATCAAATTTGATTAAAATCGGACCACTCCTTCTATAACCCGACTTTTTCGATTATCGATTTTCGATATTTATCGGGGTACCTCGACACAAAACCTAGCTAAGAACACTCGCAGACGCTTATAGTACAATTGTGTAAATTTTCAAGAAAATCGATTCAGCCGTTTCGGAGTTTATAGGTAACGGACACACACACACACACACACACACACACACACACACACACACACACACACACACACACACACACACACAATGTTCCATTTATAAATGAGTTTAAATTTTGCGCATGTGCGTTGTTTGTTTTGATTTTGTTAACTACACAGTATAGTAGGATCAGTTCGGCATTGTCTGTAAAAAAAGAGCACCATGACATAATTTAATCTTCCAGAAATTTGAAAAAGGTATGCTGTACAATTTGGCATTCGTTCCAGAACTCCCAATGCTTTCTTATTTGATGAATGCTGCTATAATCATGTTCGATTTTCACTTGTTCCGATTTTCACTTGTTCCGACCGATGGCACAAGGCCTGGCTGTGCAGTACTTTCATTCTTATGAAGATACCAAGAAAATGAATCGATTCGGGGTTAGTCTTAAAAACATGTTTTCCGACGTGGAATTCAAATGCTGTCAAAAGGATGGAAAAATAGTGGCTAGCGATAGACAATATTTTCAGTCACATGTTTCTTAATAATTTGTGTAAATTTAACATTACTTTTAATGAAAAATCAGCGAGAACATATTCAAGGTCATAATAAATTGACCAATAATATTGCTGATTCGTCTTTAGATTTAATCAGTGAGATGAAGATATATAGCAGCAATATTTTTGTGGCAGCAATATTCAAAGTCTGGACGAATAGTCGATTTTCTAAGCGCCGCTTAGATGTGGCACAAGGCCGAAAGTATGGGGCACCCAGTGGGGATCGAACTCACTACTCAGTTGTAATAGGTTCTAGCGATACAAGCTTTCTAACCATTACACGACGTCGAGATGCCCAAGTCTGGACGAATAATATACTTATAGATATGAAACACAGAATCTGTCGTGAAAATTTGTCTGGAACGGCACAGTTTCTTTTTAATCATTTCACCCCAAGCAAGGCATTCCACTGCTACTATTGCGCAGGGCTTAACATGGGGGAAACTGATGAGAAACAGTGGTTAGCTGTAGGAAATGTCAGAAGGAGGGTGATAGACGGGTAAGGATATCGAGGATGAGGGTTGGGTAGATGGGAAGAGTGTTTGAGAGAATGGATGGGAGTTAGTGTGTCAGGAGGTGTCTATTGACCTTACATTTAAACTCCTGGGGATTGTAGCTGTTGAGGAAGCAAGTATTAACTTTCTTCTCAGCTGACCTCTCAATGTATTCAATATAGTCTTTCCACTTCATGCCAGCAGAGAACATTTGGCAGAAAAGGCAGAAGTCATTCTCTTGGATGTTAGCATCAGCCATACTGATAAAAGTCAGAAAGAAGTCCACGAGATGGTTAATGGGCTGCAGTTTAGTTTCGGCAGAGTTAGGGTTAACAAGCCATCATTTGTATATTTTTTCAAGACTGAAGGTCGTTTTGGGCCCCAGCCGCCAATTTAACCTGGTCGAGCTGATGTTGGACTTAGCATAAACACCAATAAAAAGAATGAACGGTTAGGTATGTCTCTATTTCTAACAGGTTATCAATTTGATTTTGGCGGGACGTTGTTCTTTTTACAAAGAAAATGAATGGAAATTAACCGCGTCAGAAATATATCTGGATAAAAGTAAGATGAAAGTACTGTAAGCAAGTTAAGAGAAAAGGACAATGATCAATGATTCAGTTGTAAACCAATGGCTGCTGTCTCCTTCAAGCGAATAAGTTACTAAAGATGGCGGGCAGGTGTCGAGTTCTGTTCTTGTAGACAGTCATTCCAGGCAATAATAATAATAACCTCCCGGAAAAAAATACTTTTAAAACTTAACAATACTTTCAACGTCTTTTGTCGGATGCATGTTATTTACCATGATACTTCGTGTTCCCATCTGATATGTTGTAACAAAATAATAGCACAGAAATATTTTAAATATTTACACTTATATATATACCAGGAAATCAAAATTTGACTTACATCCATTCATTTTTCTTTCAGCCTACGATTTTGCTTTAACTGGAAACAACTATTGCTTTTTAGTCCAAAGAGTCTGAGCTCCAGGACCATGGATTAGTTTTAAAGCTTTCATTACACCCGAGCAACGCCAGGCTATACTGCTAGTTTTACACAAATAAAGCTTTTTGTAATGTGTGAGCTATACTTGTGAGTACATTATTTTTTATTTATTTAATGCGTGGGCTACCAGGACCCCCTGCAATGTGTCTATCGAACCCTTTTTAATCAATCCGTGGGCTTCAACTATAATTGGATTTAGTTCATGTTCTTATGTGCCACATTTTTGAAATTTCAACCTCAAGATCGAAAATCCCTGTATTTTGATAGCTTTTTGAAGATCTTCGAAGATAGATAACAATCAGCAGAAGGCTTACAGCCATATCACGTTGAATACACTAGTTCTCGCTCGATTACCGAAGTTAAGCAACGTTGAGCCTAGTCAGTACTTAGATGGGTGACAGCTTGGGAATACCAGATGCTGTAAGCGTTTAGTGACGGATGTGCGTTGTGGTGCAGTGGATATCGGCTCAGAAAGAGATATCGGTGAGCCGAGTTCGAATTCCAGTTGAATACCCTGCATTTACTTAAGCGCTGGTACCCTTGGGAAAGGTATAAATCCGTCCCTTCCGTCCAGTTATGGGTTAAATAAAAAACAGGGTAGGACTTGGGGACCCTGCCCTTAAAAACAAACCCCAATGAATCTTGATACCCGAAAAGAATAAAGTATTACTAGACACAAAACTTATATAAAAACAAACATAAATTGTTGAAAAGAAAAAGGTATTACCAGCAATAAATAAATAATATTTAGTTGGCAATAAATAACCCGCCGAGGTTGATATGCCATTAAAACAAAACAATCTGCAGGAACTGCCATGTCAATCAGAAAAAATATAATTATTGTTATTACTACTGAAAGTGAAGGCAGATGATAAGTTTTCGACATTTACATTTTGTACAGAATTTGATAGCTTCTGATAATTGTCTTTCATCAGCGGTCAGACTGTGATACTTTCTCGCCTTTCAACCTGCCTAATGCCGGCCATTCAATATAATTTGATTGTTAACATCTGTTGGGCCTGACGCATTAGTTTTCCACCTCGGCTAACACACGTTCATATCCAGCATACTACTACTAAAAATCTAAATGTATTTTTTTTTCGCCTTGAAAGTAAAGTGCGTTCGTCAGATTACTAAAACATAGACTGATATAATAATGATTTAGCTCTGAAAATATTCCGCCAAAGGTGCTATCTGTTTGAGGTTATACGACTTGATGAAGATTACCTATAATACAAGATCTCTGTTTGAAACATAAAACGCAATAAAACTTATAATAACGATAATAATACTTTTTACGTGAAAGACGAAAATTGTGCGAAGGAATATTGTCCATATATTTTGAAAAAACAATTATAAGGTCAATAATTTCCTCAGTCAGTCAATAGGTAATTACTATACACAGCTTTTGAGATTTGAAAAAGAAATCACTTTGACCGGCGGTCGAGAGCGAGGAAAATTTACTCGCCCCCAAATCATTTTACTCGACCGACGCCATTTTCTTAATAGTCGCCTTACGTAAACATAGCGTGAATCGCTGATGAAAAGCAAAAAATGAAATTTTAATTAAAATTTCGAACGTTTTAGAAAGGATTTTAAAACTTTTTAAAAATAATAACAAAAACATTTTGATCTTTCCTCTTAATAATAGCATAAACATTTTGTTGATAAAACTTTTTTTTATTAAGTGTGAGCCTTTTAATATCATGATATGCAGTTTTCTTGTGGCAATTGAGTGGAGGTACCTAAATTCGTAGTTTTTTCTTATGTTTGACTACAACCTCCATCTCATATAAGATAAAAAAAATAAATCTGATTTTCTCAACGATTTTTTAAAAATTACTTACTTGTATAATTTGTTTTTCGGTGCGTGGTTGAAAGAAGTATGCGTATTTTTTTTTTCAAATGTTCGTTTTTACTTTTCGTAAGCGGAGAGAAAATATAGATGTTTAGTCAAAGATAATATTTTTCCAAATGAGTTTCTAAAAATCTGTGAGCGTCGCGACAGAGACATTTTGACTCCACTCTGGAAGCGTTTATTAAACGAATGTTTACACTGACCGGGACAATAAAAGGTAATTGTATGTCATTCTAAGTAACTTGTGAATCTTCAATGGCATAATTTTCGGCTGTAAAAGGAATCAGATTTGTTTGTGTATATTTGCGAGATTTTTGATCGACAGCGGGCGAGTAAAGCAATAAACTTTAATCGCCCAATTAAGACTGAGTCGATCGGGCGAGTGAAATCTCAAAGGCTGGAAATGTTTGAACGATAATGTTTATTTCGAGACATGACTGACTAGGCAGAAGATTTTCCAGCAGTAGTTTGCCTTTACTTTCTGCGGTAGACCGGTTGCCAACCAAGGCTATTAAATTTAATCTGTCTAGCTATGCTAGCCATAGATGAAGGGAGAATTAATGGAAAAATACCTTTTCCAAGGATATTTGTGTATAGGTGAATTGCGGCAAATTCAACTGGAATTAGAATTCGTCTCTCTGATTTCTCATTCAGAGCCAGTATCCACTACACCGTAACAAACATCTCAAGATAGAGCTTCTTTTTTTTTATGAAGAAACACTCTTTTTGGGAATAAACCCTCACGAGAATGTTTCTCCTAAAATCACAATCTTAGGTCAATGGTCAGTCATTATCAATCCCCATTAACATCATAATCTTTGCCTCTTGCTTTTCTTATATTTAACTCCCTCTTTACATTTGTAATAAGGAGTGAGTGAATGAGCGTCATTTGACTCCGTGGACGCAGCATGGCTAATCTTAGAGGTTAGTGAATTACTGGAACTAAGAATTTAAAAAAAATATTTATCTTAAAACAGTTTGTCATGAAAACAGGTTTCTCAAATCCAGTAGCTGTTATCGCTCTTTCCAGTATAGAGGGGGTTTTGCTTCTTAACCTTTTATTTGAAGTGATGAAAACTATCTGGTTGCAAATAAAAAATCGTCTGAAAGCAAAAAAGAAAAGAAAAAAAAAGAAACAAATCTTAAAATAAATAACAAACAAAAAAAAAGAAAGAAAGAAAACAACAACGAAATCGACACTGGTATAAACATCATCCCGCACCAGTTAAGAAATAGAAGACATTACAATTCTATGGGATCACACGATCTTTACAACAAGAAGATGGAAATAAGTGGAATGATTATGTCGAATCCATTGCTAAATCCGCTGCTATGAAAGTCGGCTTTCTGTGCAGGGCCCGGAAATTCTTTCCGTCTGAATCTATCCTGCAATTATATAAATCTACCATCCGCCCGTGTACTGAGTACTGCTGCCACATCTGGTCGGGTGCCCCTGCTATTCTCCTCGGGGTTCTTGACAAAATACAGCGAAGAATCTGTAATGTGATTGATACCGACTTGGCTGACCGCCTGCAGTATCTCTCTCACCGGCGTGACGTGGCTTCCCTGTGCCTCTTCTATAAATACTTTCATGGCTTCTGCTCTGACGAACTTAAATCACTGGTTCCCCCTAGATGTGAATTTGCACGAGATACTAGATTGGCAACTAGGTCCCACCCTTTTACAGTGAAACCGATGAAATGTAACCGCAATTTCTACTCCAACAGCTTCTTTCCTCGCACTTCCCGCCTGTGAAATTCCCTACCGCATGCTTGCTTCCCCGACGGCTACAACCTCTAGGAGTTTAAATGTAAGGTCAATAGACACCTCCTAACACACTAACTCACATCCACTCTCTCCAACTCTCTCCCTATGTACATCCTTATTCGTCTATCACCCTCCTTCTGACATTTCCTATACCCAATCGCTCTATGTAACCCCCTGCGCTATAATGGCAGTGGAATGCCTTGCTTGGGGTGACACGATTAAAAAAAAAAACTCCGCCGGACATTACTGTCAAAAAAGAAAAAAATGCCTACTCATTGATATGGCTTGTCCAGCGGACTGTAACATAGCAAACAACGAATTTGAAAAACTATCGAAGGAACTCGAAATAGAAAAAGTGTGAGAATGTAAAACAAGAATAATACCAGTGATAGAAGGTGCGCTTGGAATGATAAAAAAAGAAACACAACAACGTATTGAAAGAATCCGTGGAATTTTAGCTTAAGAGGAATACAAAAAAAAATGTCTCGATAAGTACAGCCCACACATTAAGAAGGAATTTGCCTATGTAACGCTTGTGATTTTATAGGAGTTAAGAAAACAAATTATGAAATGTGAACACAACAACACACAACTACTTGTCTTAGGTCTTCCCGAAGACTTGGTAGAGAGTGCGACCATTGCAGAAATCAAAATATAATAATAATAATAATAATAATAATAATAATAATAATAATAATAACTAGAAACTTTCAGGCAAATATTATACATAATAATATGCATCCAAAATGCAGGCTTGTGATAAACACCAAGAAATAATAGACCATCTAATCTCAGGCTGTTCTGTTAAAACCCAGAAGGAGAAAACTTGTCTATTAATTGATATGGCTTGTCCAGCGGATTGTAACATAGCAACCAAGGGATTTGAAAAACTGTCAAAATATAAAGATCTGAAAATTGAAATAGAAAAAATGTGGAAATTGAAAACAAGATTTGTGCCAGTGATAGTAGGTGCACTTGGAATGATAAAAAATGGAACAAAACAGCACATTGAAAGAATCACTGGAAACACTAGCTTAAGAGATATACAAAAATTTGTCTTATTAAGTACAGCCCACACACTAAGGTGAACTTTGTCTATGTAACGCTAGGGATGATGGGGAAGATAGAAAAAAACATGAAATGGAGCCATAACAACACGCCACGACCTGCCTTAGGTTTTCCTGCAGACTTGGTTGGTAGTGCGACCATAGCAGAAATCGAAATATGATGAAAAATGACATAATAATAATAATCGTGTTTTTTTTTTATACAAGGGTAGAACAAAAGAAAAAAGAAAACATAACCAACTATTTATTATTGAAGTTTGAACTCTCGAGGCTTTAAATGTTGAACCGGATCACTAACATACCAGTTGTCACTGGAACGCTTAGTACAGTGACTGATAGAAAAAAAGACATGGACAAAATGAATTGGCATTGTTTGCTCAGTCAGTCAAGTGCCATACGTGATAAACGCTTGGGTGATCAAGTCTCGAAAGAAACATAGCTGACATGATTATCCCGCAGTAGGTTGCCATTGCTTTCTGCGGTAAACTGGTTACCAGCCAAGGCTATAGAACCCAATTTGTCCTATTATTTAACCCATAACTGGAAGGAATGAGACGGATTAATACCTTTCCCAGTGGTATTTGCGCGTAAGTTAATGCAAGGAATTCAACTGGAATTCGAACTCGTCTCCCCGATTCTTCGTTCCGAGTCGATATCCACTGCTCCATAACGCACATATGGTAATAGTAATATTATTCATTTCCCTAGAAGGAAAAATGCACATTTATTGACCGAGCAGCCGTTACTGCATTCGGTTAAAATTCAAAAAAATCTTTCTCTAAAAACTACGTTTCAAGAAAAGAGATTTCTGAAGTCCAGTATCTTGTTATTTCCAGAAGTGATGGGCGTTTCCTGCTAAACCCTTTATTTGAAGTATTTTGGAACGTTAACATGATGATGATTTTCTCTTCGTGTTACATACAATATCCGTTTTAGTAACAGCTTCCGTTGATAGCCGTGAAATGAAAAGATTTCTGTTATTTAGTACATTTCTTGGTGATTCTGTAGCGTCAGTCCGCAATGTTCAAAGAAAGATGGTCTTTAGCAAGACTTCTAGACTTCTCTTGTTCAAAGCCGTTTTTAATCATTGATCTTAGAAAGCGGTTGTATGCAGCTAACAGTTTAGATATTTCTAAACGGGCTTGGCACCATGCATGGCATTTATATTAAAAGTCTCGATCTTACGAGCCTAGTTAAATACAAGACTGGAGGTTTTAGGATAATGTTTTGGTCTTGCGGCAATTTGGGGATTTGAGCGAAACTACCACTGGCACAAACTCTTCTATGTTCAATTTCCTTTCCTCAATAATAAATTTATGACTTTTTCTCCCATGTTATGAATGAAACCTCTTAGTCATAGCAAGAATAATCCGTGTTTAAGTTTGGGTTTTGTTTAATGGCATATCAACTTCTGTCGGTTATCTAATGCCAAAAAGGTGGGGTTTTAAGGTATCTTTTTTTAATGTTTGGTTATAGTGAGAAGGTTGAATTAGTCAGATTTTAATGAAAATTTTTTTGTTTTCATTCTTTTTAATTTTAGAAAACTGAGAATGTCTCCTAATTTTGTATACAAAAATGTTTTGCTGAGAATATTTTTTCCTTCAAAAATGTGTTATGGTAATTTTTCCTTCAAAAATGTGTTATGGTAATAATTTTTCCTTCAAAAATGTGTTATGGTAATTTTTCTTTCAAAAATGTGTTATGGTAATAATTTTTCCTTCAAAAATGTGTTATGGTAATAATTTTTCCTTCAAAAATGTGTTATGGTAATAATTTTTCCTTCAAAAATGTGTTATGGTAATAATTTTTCCTTCAAAAATGTATTGTTGGTCATATTTTTTCTTCAAAAATGTATATATTTCTATAAAAGTGTATTTTTATACTTTCATAGTGTTTTAACCCCTGTTTGAGGGTTAACTATTTTCCCATAGCTGGAACCCTAACAGGTGATACTACTCGGGGTCAGGGTGGACCTGGGAACAATAGCAATTAAGAGGTGGTTCCATGCTCCTCACAACCTTCCAATCAGAGTCTTTGCTGACGTATGCAGTTTAAGGTCATACCCAGGACCAATAATCCGTGTAAAAAAACAAAAACAAAACAAAACAAAAAGAAACTTATATTTTGCAGTTTTATCAAATTGAGATAACACTATTTGCAGTTACGATATTTTCTCGACAGATGGCTTTGCATTGACGGTCCTTAGATAAGAAATTGAAAATGCATGTCCAGCAATTCCACTGAACACTTTGACCAATGTTGCCCAAACAGTAAGCAGTTCGCCATAATAGTAAATGTCTGGAAGGTAAAGGTCACCATTTTGATTATCTCTTTGTGATTGTAGCGTACAAAAGTAATAAGGAATTAATTTCGTGACGTCCAAATAAATTTAGTATTATAATATCTATAGAAAATTTTCTTTTCCTAAAGTGAGTATACATTTTTTGTCAGACTCTCTCTCTTCCCTCCTCTCTCTCTCTCTCTCTCTCTCTATATATATATATATATATATATATATATATATATGTTATCCATTTTCAAACGAGTTATTTCGCTACCCAGGTTTCTACTATGAGTGGTGTCTTCAGGCGATTTATAATAACTGAAATTATTAAACTTCTTAGTTATAGAAAGAATAATCCGTATAAAAAAAAAAAACAAAACAAAAAAAAATCCCACAAAAAACAACCCTCCATCCCCCAAAAAAGAGTTATTAAAAATCGCCTGAAGACACCACTCATGATAGAAACCTGGGTAGCGAAATAACTCGTTTAAAAATGGTTAATATTCAAAAGTTCTACAATATAATTGTATTGAACACTTTTTAATACAAATGTGTACTGGTCTAACTCTATTATGACCAAAAACTAAGTATTAAACAATCAAGATATATATATATATATATATATATATATATATATATATATAATAATAATAAAATCGACTCTGTACGTATTCAAATCTTAAAATGTTACACAAGTAATTTTTAAAGACCACGAATAACCAGCAGAATCTAACTCCGTTATTGTCCTCGGCTATAAAGCTTTGGACAAAGAGGGGGAAAAAAAGAAAGCTGCGTAGCACCGACAATACATACAGTTCTTCACAGCAAAGAAAAAAAACCCTCAAACGGAACGAACCACAAAGAAAGAAAAGTGCTCGATACTAAACTAACCAAAAAGGGTTAACAAAGAGTCAGTCACGCAGAGCAAAAACCTTTAATAGGTATCTATTTATTTGATTAGTCCTTGGTCTGCCTTTGCCCTGATGAGCCGTTGTGCGAAACCGCGGTAGGTCTTGGCGATCTTGCGATTTTTTTCGTATATATATATATATATATATTGATTGATTGTTTAATACTAAGTTTTTGGTCAGAAGCAAGTGGATGTGTCTAACCACACTGATGAGCTGTGATACAGCGATACAGGCTTGTATGTGGATGAATAATATATTATGTTCTCATTACGATTGAGTATCTCTAGAGAAGGAAATTTTAAAAAGTTTCCACTTCTGCAATATATGTGTTACTCTCCAGAAATGAATTGAGTTCTTTCGGTGACAGGCGTGTGTATACACTGCTTATACAATGGCGTGTGTATACACTGCTTATACACTGGCATGTGTATACACTGTTTATACACTGCTTATACACTGGCATGTGTATACACTGCTTATACACTGGCGTGTGTATACACTGCTTATATACAACACGTTAAAATTTTATTTCTCTGATTCCATGTACCTATGGCTTATGGGGTAGTGACTCCAACTGACACCAAATCGGTCGAATTTCTATCCCGGCCAGAAGCAAGTGGATGCGTCTAGCCACCCTAATGAGCTGTGATGCAGCAAAACAGGCTTGTATGCGGGGGACTAACATATATATATATATTATAATAATTTTCAAGCATTGTTAAAGCAGGAATACGAGAATGTATTTTTTTAAATTCAACTTTTCAAAGCTTGGCTTTTGCATTTGGCTGAAGTCTTATCTACTGTAACCTGTCTGTCTCTGGCCATGTCCCGTAAACAAACCTGTTAGAATATGTTTCCATAGATTTCGTCCTCATCTTTTTAAAAGTTTCCTTTCAGAAAAAGAGGTTTTGAAAGCTTTTTCACATATGTTGCATCATCTCAAGTGGTTTTCTGAGACTTACTCGGAAACGTCCTGGCTTTTGAACAACGGCTGAAGAAGAGTGTTTGGCACAACGGCAAAATTTGCAGACACGCGGACCTACTTGTTTTGCGTTTTAATCATTTTACCCCAAGCAAGGTGTGAATGCCACTACTACGCAAGGGTTTACAGAGAGTGAAAATGAGAGAAAAGACTGGATACAGGAGGGATTGAGAAAAAGACAAAAGATGAATGAGATTTAAGACGTTGCATTTGAAGTTTTGAAGATTGCTGTTATCAGGAAAGCAAGTAAACGGGAGAAAGTCCCACAGGCGGGAAGTGCGAGAAAAGAAACTGTTGAAGTAGAAGTGAGGGCTGCATTTAGCTATTTCAACAGTAAACGGTTGGAACGTCAATTTCAATCTAGTCAGTCAGTCAGTTAAGTACCATACGTGATATACGTTTTGGCGATCATGTCTTGAAAGAGATATGATCGCCTAGGCAGAAGATTATCCCACAGAAGGTTGCCATTACTTTCTGCGGTAGACTGGTTACCAGTCAAGGCCGTAGAACACAATCTGTCCTGTTATTTAACCCATAACTGGAGGGAAGAGACGGATTAATACCTTTCCCAAGGGTATTTGAGCGTAAGTGAATCGGCTTCCCGATTTCTCTTTCTAAACCAATACTCAGTGCACCACAACGGCAATCTAGCAGCACGCTTAAATTCACATGTTCAGGGGAAAAAGCTCATCAGAGAAGTTTCCATGAAAATATTTTTAGAAAAGGCAGAGGGCAGCCACATCACGTGGGTGTGAAAGTGACTGAAGTCGAGATGCTAAGTTAGGATCGATTACATTGCAAATCCTTGTTTGGATTTTGTTGAGAAACTCGAGATAAATAGCAGGAGCGTTATAACACTGTGGGGATGAATGGCAGATTTGTAAATGTACATGATGGACTCTGCCGAGAAAAGATTCCTGGCACGACACATTGACCCCAACTTTACTAGCAATTCATGCAACTATTCATTCGATCTGCCTTTACCTAGTATCGAAAAAAATATTATATTTTTTAAACACTTGTCTTGTTCCTAATATAACTGTCACCCCAAACAAGGCATTCCACTGCCACTATAGCGCAGGGGGTTACATAGAGCGATTCGGTATGGGAAATGTCAGAAGGAGGGTGGTAGACGACTTAGGATGTACATAGGGAGAGAGTTGGAGAGAGTGCGAGTGAGTTAGTGTGTTAGGAGGTGTCTATTGACCTTACATTTAACCTCCTGGAGGTTGTAGCCGTCGGGGAAGCAAGCATGCGGTAAATATTAAAAAAATATTTTATCAATAAAATGTAAACACGAATTCTACTCCATCAGCTTCTTTACTCGCACTTCCCGCCTCTCGAATTCCCTTCCGTTTACTTGCTTCTCCGACAGCTACAACCTCCAGGAGTTTAAGTGTAAAGTCAATCGTCATCTCCTATCTTGCTAACTTGCATCCCCTCTCTCTCTCATGCTCCCTTCTCCGTCTACTCCACACTCAGTATCTTAATCCTTCTCTTAGCTACTTCCTGACACACCCTTTAACCTGTCACTCTTTCTCATAACTTTCCTCCTAAGTAACCCCCTGCGAATCAGTAGCATTAGATTGCCTTGCTTAGGACGATATGGTTATGAAAAATATATAGTGCCAAATCGATCCCTGATTTTTAAAGAGTAATCTTTACGTTACTTTGAAATAGGAGGGAAACTAATGATATAAGAATGATGATGATTTACCTTAAACCAAACGTTAGGAAGGAAAATTTTATCGGTACTGAGAAAAGCGAGAACAAATAAACAGAGAAGTGTATCTTCCTGGAAATACATTTTAAGAGAAACATTTTAAAAATTTCAAACGGCAGTAACAAAAACTACTTTGAGACAGATTAATACTTTTTCCAAGGGTATTTGCGCCTAAATAAATGCAACGAATTTCTAAATGAATGCTAAATGTTTTCTTTAATGGGAACAGTTTTTCTTAACATTACCATGAATGTGTTAATAAATCTTCTTTCATTCTCGTAGTGACGTGCTCATGTTTGGTAATTTAGCTAAACTTATTTATAAATGGAACTTTGTCTGTGTGTGTGTCTGTGTATCCGTTACCTATAGACTCCGAAACGGCTGAACCGATTTTCTTGAAAATTTACACAGTTGTACCATAAACATCTGCGAGTGTTCTTAGCTAGGTTTTGTGTCGATAATCGAAAAAATCGGGTTATAGAAGGAGTGGTCCGATTTTAATCAAATTTGATACACTTATAGAGAAAGACATAGGAAATGATATTCAGAAGTTTCAAGGTTGCAGTTCTTACAATAGTACAGAAAATATGTCTGTATTTTTTTTAGCCCTTTTATTTTAGTTTTTGCTTTGGGTTTCGCTCTAAGTAGGTATAATTGTAGTTCTTAGTCTCAGCCATGATACCATTTACTCAGAGGACTTATTTAGCCTTCAAAATTCAGTTTACGACGCAGAAAACTTATTTGATATCGATACCAGAAAATCCAAATTTGACTTACATCCATTCATTTTTCTTTCAGTCTACGGTTTCGCTTTAACTGGAAACAACTATTGCTTTTTAGTCTTTCGTGCCAACGTCCAAAGAATCTGAGCTCCAGGACCATGGATTAGTTTTAAAGCTTTCATTACACCCGAGCAACGCCAGGCTATACTGCTACTATTGTTATAAAATGATTTACATTTTATAGAAAAAAATATCGTAGTTATTCTTTTTTATTTTAAAAAAAAATCTTCTAAGATAAAAAGTGTCATAGACAAACGTGCCCACAATAAGACGTGGTCTCAGAAATTATTTATTTCACCTCCTTTCACCCTTCGGCTATGTTTATTGCCTTAAAAAGGGATAATTAACAGTGGAATGAGATCTGAATAGATGATAAAAAATAATTTATACATTTTTTTTCGTTCTTGAAAATTTACAACAAAAATATTAAACACTATTTATTAGCTTCTCTATTTATACAAGAATAATTTTACATTTACATGATTCTAAAATTAATACAATTAGAACTAATGCAATACTTACCATTTACTAATTTATAAAGAAGTAAATGTGAACGCAATTTCTTATTCGCAAATTTATTAACATATCAGTCAGTTAAGTGCCATACGCGATACACGATCGGGCAATCATGTCTCAAAAAGACATGACTGACTGGGCAATATATTTTCCCGCAATAGGTTGCCATTACTTTCTGCGGTAGACAGATTACTAACTAAGGCCCAATCTGTCATGCTATTTAACCTATAGCTGGAGAGAGAAGAGACAGATGAATACCTTTTCCAAGGGTATTTGCGCATAATTAAATGCAACAATTTACCACAGCGCACATATACTAAATATTGAACAGGTGAAGAGGCTCATCCCTTGTTTCCTGTTTAGGATGTGATTTCCGGTTTTTCTCTTTTCCAATCTTTTCACTCTTTTTTTATTTTATTTTATTTTTTTCAATTGGAGTAGATAGACTAAATTATCGCCCGGTTCACACTCCACCCACCTCTATTGAACAGGTGAAGAGGCTCATCCCTTGTTTCCTGTTTAGGATGCGGTTTCCGGCTTTCTCTTTTCCATTCTTTTTACCCTTACGTAGCCCCCTGCGCATCAGTGGCGTTATCGCTTTGCTTGGGGTGATATGATTAAAAAAAAAAATGATATATACTATATAATTAAAACATTTCAACAAACTATAAGAAAATCCGTGTTATTTACCATTTTATATAATTTCGAAACGATTGGCAATTAACGCCAACCATTTTACGTCTATATCGTGTTGAATGCACCGGTTCCCGTCCGATCACCGAAGTTAAGCAACATCGAGCCCGGTCAGTACTTAAATGGATGTCCATTTGAGAATACCAGGTGCTTTAAAATGTAAGGACCAAGAATGGTCCACCGGTCCTCCAAGTTTGGGGGTCGGGTGCAGGGCTAACAACCCTGCCCCGTAAAAAACAGTTTGTTACAGAAACAGCAACAAAAAGTTGCTGCCCTCTGCACCATTGGGTGTGATGGAAAAATGATGATTCCAGTAAATAATATAGCATAAAAATAGTATAAATAAGCAAGCTAAAAAAATATACATTATTATTTTTCTTGTAAAAAGAAAATATATGAATTCACTTTCATATATTTAGTTTTTTTTTTTTTACAATTATAATCATCTCCTTTTTAAAAGAATAGACGTTACCGAGAATAGAAGTTAATTAAAATAATAACGGTGTTAAGAGAAAATCACCAATACCTTACTCGATAAATCCCGGGTCTGATATATAGATGGCGCCACTAATAAAAAATCCATATGATTTTTATGAAGTACTAGCCTTCAAATGGTACGTGATAAAATTGGAGCCCAGTCGGTTTATTAGTTTGAAGCTACTGTTGCAAATTTTCAAAGAAATTTTAAATTCGTGTGTTGATAAAAGCATTGCTTTCTGATGGGAAAAATACTGTTCAAGCAAAGCAATGGCTTGATAAGACTTATTCGGATTCTGTTCCGTCAGAAAAAACAGTTAAGAGGTGTTATGCTGACTTTAAACGAGGTTGTACAGATATAAATGATGCTGAAAGCTCAGGTCACCCAAAATCGGCAGTTGTCCCGGAAACACACACACACACACACACACACACAATTAAAGTACACAAACTCGTTATGGCCGATCGTAAATTGAAGTTGAGTGAGATAGTAGATAAGTTGAACATATCAGAAGGTAGTGTATTCATCATTTTGCAAGAACATTTGTCAGTGAAAAAGCTGTGTTTAAAGTGAGTGCCGCGTTTGCTACCAATCGATCAAAAACAATAACGCATCGACGATTCAAAATGTTGTTTGCAACTGTTTCAATGCAACAAGAATGAGCTTTTGCGTAAATGTGACAATGGATGAAACATAAATCCACAATTTCACTGCGGAACAGCAGCAGATGAAAGCCATCCAAAGCGACCAAAGACGCAAACCTCAGCAGGCAAGGCTTTGGTCTCTGTATTTTGGGATGCGCAAGATATTTTGTTCATAGATTACCTTGAGAAAGGAAGAACCATCAATAGCTAATATTTTATAGCATTACTGGTGCGTTTGAAGAAAGAAATCGCCAAAAAGGCCACAAATGAAGAAGAAAAAAGTGATCTTTCACCAAGACAGCGCATTGTGTCCCAATTCGATCGCAACGATGGCAAAACTACATGAATTGCATTTTAAATTGCTTTCGTATTCACCCTATTCTCCAGATCTGGCCCCCAGCGACTACTGGCTGTTTGCAGACCTCAAAAGAATGCTATAGGGAAAGAGATTTGACTCCAGTGAAGAAGTGATATAGAAAACCTAGGTGTATTTTGAGGCCAAAGACAAATTGTTCAACAAAAAAGGCATCGAATCCTTAGAGAAGCGTTGAAATCAGTGTATCACCCTAGAAGAAGACTATGTTTGTGAATAAAGTCGAATTTTACCCGAAAGTTTTATGTTTTATGAGTTGGGCCCGGAATTTATTGACTGATTTGTTACGTGTTACTGCGGGTATGTTTGTTCATGCTTACTAATAAAATGATAAACTTCAACCAATATTGACAGCTAATTATCACTGTTTTCTGTATAGAAACGATTTTTCTCGCCATAACCATGAATGCGTCAATAAATATCAATGTGTAAGACAAGGATGTCTTTTCACTGGATTTATTCAACCTATACAGATAGGCGATTCTGAGAATATTAGAAGTCCTATCAGGATTCGATATTGATCGCCACAATATTAACAACATCAAATATGCAGATGAGACAATGTTGATAGCAGACACAGAATGGAAACTACAAAAGCTTCCACAGAAGGTAGCGAAGGAAAGCAAGAAGAAAGGACTAAGTATAAATCACCAGAAGACAGAATGAATTTTTATGAGCCAAAAAGATAAGCACAGAATGCAAATTAGTCGGTTATAGTAAAATCAAAAAGATATAGACATTTAAATATCCTGTAAGTGTCCTGACAGAAGACAGAAAGTGTGATACTGAGATGGGAAAACGTATTGTAATGGCCAAAGAAGCATGCCAAAAACTAAGCAGAGAATTAAGAGACAAGAAAATTTCGTTGGAAACAAAGAAAAGTGTACTGAACTATTACGTGATGTCTGTCGTCCTGTATGGCAACAAGTGCTGGACAATCTTCTCAAAAAAGAAGGAGTGGTTTAATGCAACGGAAATGTTGTTCTACAGAAAGATGCTGAGGATGTTGTGGATCGGACATGTGAGCAACGAGGAAGATTTGTAGAAAATGAAAACTAAAAGGAAACTTATGGTTAACATCAAGAAGAGGTAGTGGAAATTTCTGAGGTACGTAATGAGGAAGGATGGTTTGGAAAATCTGATACTCACAGGACAGACTGAGGGGAAAGAGGGACAAAGAAAAAACAGTGCGTAACATACTTAATGTACCTAGTGCAAATAAATGAAAGAACAGGGTTTGAAAGAAATAAAAAATAGACAAAACCTATTAAGAGTTACAAGAAACATGAAGGTGTGGAGAGCCATGATCGTCATAAAAGAAGAAAGAAGTGGCACGCTTCTCACTGAGGTGCTTTCATATTCTTATTAAATGGTTTACGTATTGTAAAAGAAAGGACTACAAATAAACTGCAAGAAAACCAAATGCATGGTCATCAGCAAAAAAAAAAAAGCCAAAATGTCAAATACATGCGGGAGATACTAAAATCAGGCAGGTACAAAAAATTAAATAACTGGGAATTGTTCTAGCAGAAGACGGAAAGTGTGACACAGAGATCCGAAGGCGAATTGGCATGGCAAAAGAAGTATTCCAGAAGTTGAGTAAAGTATTATGAGACAGGATACTTTCACTAGAAACAAAGAAGAAAGTACTGGATGCTATGTGATATCAGTTTTTCAATATGGCAGTGAATGCTGGACAATATCATTAAAGATGAAGGAAAAGATTGAAGCCACTGGAATGTTGTTATAGAGAAGAATGTTGCAAATATCATGGACAGAGCATGTGAGCAATGATGAGGTCTTAGAAAGTACGGAAACGAAAAGAAAATTAATACTGAGCATCAGGAAGAGACAGTTAAAGTTCCTGGGACATGCAACGAGGAAAGAGGACTTGAAGAACCTGATACTAACAGGCCAGATAGAAGGAAAAAGAGACAGGGGAAAGCAGCGGATAACATATTTGAAGGGCCTGAGCAGATGGATGACAGAACGGGGGTTGCGTGGTGTTACAGGAGAAAGCTAAGAGCCACCAGAGATATGGAGACCTGGAAGGCCCTGATCGCCTACGCCCTGAAAAGACAAGGTACATAGAAAAAAGGAAAGAACAGATTTTTTCTGATCATTTCATTGTGAGCTTTTGTGTTCGAATCAAGCTAAGCGACAGTGACGTGAGCTTTTCCTAGGTTTCCGTCACAAAAGTTCTGGTTATGAGACAATCAGAATGTCGTCTGTTTATTTACTATTGTGTATCGATCTCTAAGATATTTCTATGTTCTACATCGCAAGTACTTCGAACGGTGGTCACGTACTTTGATGTCACGTAGTGTTACTTTTTCCCAGGCCCAGTGATTGGAAGTAAGCGATTTTAACGTCAAACCAATAGCCTAGTCACGGGAGGGAATGATAAAAAAAAACAAAAAACACAGGAATTTACTGGTGGGAAATGCTTGGAGATCCTTTGACGAAAAGAAGTTATAATATGAGTGAGAGAGAGAGAGAAAGAGAGAGATAGAGAGAGAGAGAGAGGGGGAGGGAGCGAGTAAAGATAGAGATCCTATGACAAGAAAAGAATTGATAATAAGACAGATATAATGAGAGAGAGTGAGAGAGAGGAAAATATATGTAGATAGTGAGTGAGAGAGAGATGGAAGGTAGAGAGTGAAAGTGAACGAGAGAAACAGATAGCGAGATTGAGTGAGAGAGGGAAAAGAGAGAGAGAGATAAAGATCCTATGACGAAAAAAGAATTGATAACATGAGATAGAGTGAGTGAGTGAAAGAGAAAGGGACATATAGAAAGAGAATGAGTGAGAGATAGAAGGAAAGAGACAGATAAAGAGTGAGTAAGGGAGAGTGAGAGTAAGTGGGAGAAACATATAGATAGACAGAGAGAGTGAGAGAGTGAGTTTAAAAGAAAGGGAGATAGGTAAATATATATAGAGAGAGAGATGAAAGTAAGAATGAGAAGTGTAGATACAGGATAATGTTTCAAAAGAGGTTAAGAAAGGGGTAAAGAAAAGATGTAAATATATGTGTAAAATAACAGAACGAGAAAAACAGAAAAATTATGAGAGGCAGAGAACGAAAATCTGTTGAATAAAAGTACAGAAGATTAATGTTGTTATACGAATGTCCCCCCCCTCATCACAAAGCCCTAGAGACGATAAAGGTAGAGGCTTACCGAATGACATTGTTGTAGAAGTGTAAAGGGAGGAAGCAAAAAGGCATATTATGAGGATATGTAGGATACCTAAGAGTTGAGGATGCAGGAGAAAAATACACTGTTAAAAAAGAAAGTATATGACACACAATATCGAGAAGGAAAGTAGACGTTAGATGGTTGTAGATATAAACGAAATAAAAAAACAAACAACAGATTTATAAGTAAGTAAAGAAAGAAAGAACACTAAAGGAAAGAAAAAGAGAAAAATTAGGAAAGAAAGAATAAAGAAATTAGGGAAGGAAAGAAAAGAAATTAGAAAAGAAAAGAAAGAGTAAAGGAATTAGAGAAGAAAATTAGGAAAGAAAGAGTAAATAAATTAGAGAAGAAAAGAAACGAAATTAGAAAAGAAAAGAAAGAGTAAAGGAATTAGAGAAGAAAATTAGGAAAGAAAGAGTAAAGAAATTAGAGAAGAAAAGAAAAGAAATTAGAAAAGAAAAAGAAAGAGTAAAGGAATTAGAGAAGAAAATTAAGAAAGAAAGAGTAAATGAATTAGAGAAGAAAAGAAACGAAATTAGAAAAGAAAGAGTAAAGGAATTAGAGAAGAAAATTAGGAAAGAAAGAGTAAAGAATAAATAAAAGAATTAAAAAAAAACAGAAAAGGATAAAGAATGAAAAGCGAAAAAAAGAAAGAAAGAAAAACACTTCATAAAGAAGATAAAAAAGAGAAAATGTAAGACAATGTAATACTCTCTGTTATAATAAAGACCTTTATATATATATATATATATATATAAACAAAAGTTTAGAGGTACAAAATTGGTATATCATTTTAAAAACAAGGAATTTATTACTAGTCTCTAAGTTCCTTTCGACAAACATCTCATTAGGAAAAAAATCGTTGGAAAATTAATTAAACGAATGAACACGAAGGACGAAAACGAGGAGCAAAAAAGATGGAGACAACCCAAAATAAATATAGATATAAATATATATACTTCTAACGAGGGGAAGGGAATTCACGTGTAAATAATTAGCGAGGAACAATTAAAATAATATATATATATATATATATATATATATATATATATATATATATATATATATATATATATCCTGTCACGCTCATGATGAGAGTGACAATAGAGAAAAAGCCCCGGCTCAGTTCATTATCTTTACTAGCATTTATTAAACTACTAGTTATGAAAGGTCTTGCCGTGTGTTTTCTATCTCTCTCTCTCTCTCTCTCTCTCTCTCTCTCTCTTTATATATATATCCTCTTTATTATAATATAGACTGTTCTGTAGCTATCTATATGAATATATCAACTCTATCACTGATTTTGAGCGCTTTCAAATAAGTATTACGCATATATAATATATAAATAATATAATATATATAACAAATTGCATATATATATATATATATATATATATTGATATTTATAATTATATACATACACTTTTCACACACACATAGATATCTCTCTCTCTATATATATATATTATTAATTATTGCATAAGAACATTTAAAAAACTACTACAAAATTGGACATTTTGTTTCGACATTGAACGAACAATATCTCATCAGGTAGTTAACAATAATGTTAATAAACGCTTTTATTCAAAAACTTGATTTTATGCAAACAACATTTCTTGTACATTTTTGTAAAGTCTTTGGTACGAGGTAAAAGAATTGAATAAAGAAAACAGAAAAAAAGAAAGAGGGAAGAAAAGAGAAGGAAAGAAGATGAGAAATCAAGAAAAGGAAAGAAAGAGGAAAACGAAAGTAAAGAGAATAAAAAGAAAGCATAAAATAACTCTACTACCAGGAGAATAGGAAAAACCGGATAAGAAACAAATTACATAGCTACAACGAGAGTAGTAAAAAGTGAAGAGAAAAATAAGTGAGATGTTGAGAAGGGGAAGACAATCAAAACAGGAGAATTCAAAATTAGAACGCCCGGTTCACACTCCACCCACGTCTATTGAACAGGTGTAGAGGCTCATCCCTTGTTCCCTGTTTTGGATGTGGTTTCCGGCTTTCTCTCTTCTAATCTTTTCACTCTTACGTAGCCCCCTGCACATCAGTGGCGTTACCGCCTTGCTTGGGGTGATATGATTAAAAAAAAGGGGTGCAAACAGAGAGTAATAAAAAGTGAAGAGAAAAAAAGGTGAGAAGATGTTGAGAAGGGGAAGCCAATCAAAACAGGAGAATTCAAAATTAGAACGGAAATGGGGTGCAAACAGATAACACAGATTTACAATGTTGCAGTAAAATAGAAAGAAGGGAGGGCAAATAGTGGATAATTTCAGAAATGGTGAGTAATTAAAAATGTTGGAAGGCAAATGGTAGGGAATTTAGAAATGTTAGAAGACAAATATTGGGTAATTTAAAAATTTTGAAGAGCAAATAGTGAGTAATTTTGAAATATTGTCGACAAATGGTGAGTGATTTAGAAATGTTGGAAAACAAATGGTGTGTAATATCGAAATATTAGAGGAGAAATAATAGGTAAAATGTTGGAAAGAAAATGTTGGAACAGAAATAGGTAAGGTAAATTTGGGTTCAAAATAAAATTTTATGCCAAGGGAAACATAAACAAGAGTTATATTATGAAAGGATTTTACTGTTCTGGCAAATAAAACCATTATTTTTAGTGGATACACGTGTTTTGTTGATATTAAATAATTAGGTCCTTTATCAGATATTTTTCCCTCTACTTCGAAAATTTTTTTGTGGATGCCCATGTTTCAGAAGGCGTTTTTTTGTGTGTTTTTTAAATCACTGCTACAGAAAGAGTAATTGTTTATTTGTGGCAGATTAGTTTAACGCACGATAGTCCAAACAATGGGTTTCTATTAAAAACTACGCTGGTTCATACGATGCCCAAAGGTACATCTCCTTTATTAAATCCTTTGGATGCAAAAGCCTCTAGATGTAATTCATACTACGAGGGTCATTCAATAAATAAGGTGATTTTTTCGGTATAAGGACATCTACGAGGCTCATTCAATAAATAAGGTTAATTTTTCGGTATAAGAACTTCTACGAGGGTCATTCATAAAATAAGGTGAATTTTTCGGTATAAGGACTTCTACGAGGGTCATTCATAAAATAAGATGGATTTTTTCGGGATAAGGACTTCTACTACAGATAGAAGCTTACTTAAAAAAAAAGGTTTTCATTTACTTCTTTTCCAAAGGGGTTTAATTTATTTTGCAGATTGAAAAAAAACTTTGAGTGTTTTGAAGATTATCAAAGATGGCCGACCAAGAAGCATTCTCCAGGATTGAACAGAGGTCAGTTATCAAGTTTGTAGAAGGGTGCAAACCAGTTGAAATTCATAGGAGAATGTCAACTGTGTATTGTACCACATGTTTCAGCAAAAAAAAAGGCTACAAGTGGGCTAAATTGTTTAAAGAAGGACGCAGCAGTGTTGAGGATGAAGACAGGCGTGGGAGGCTTACAGAAGTGAGGTCTTCTGAGGTGATCGAATCAGTCAATGACCTCATTCAGTCTGACAGAAGGATGACAGTGGATGACATTGCAAGGACTTTGAGCCTATCTGTTAAACAAACGCAGGGGTTATCAGTCACATGGAGTGGTCTTGCATCAAGACAACGCAACGCCTCACACAGCAGCCCAAACGGTGCAGACCATTAACGAGCTGGGCCAGGAACTGCTCCCTCATTCCCCTTACATCCCAGACCTTGCTCGTTCAGACTTTCATCTATTTGGTCCCTTGAATGCGTTCACGAGAGGCACGAAGTTTGAAAGTGATGATGAAGTCAAAAGTGCTGTGAGCAATTGGCTGAGATATCAGTCGAAAGATTTTTACGCTGAGGGAATACGGAAGCTTGTGCACAGATGGGAAAAGTGCGTGACACCGCTGGGAGACTACGTTGAAAAATAAAAAAAAGTAAGCTTCTGTCTATATTAGAAGTCCTTATACCGAAAAATTCACCTTATTTATTGAATGACCCTCGTATTTAAAAAACAGGTCGTTTACTCAAATATGTGTATCCACGTATTAAACTATGTTCATTCAGTAATCAATTTGAACACTTTCAGCTACTGGCGTATGTTAAAATTGTATATAACACGATAAAAGTCTGCCTACCGCGCGCCCATAGGTTGGAGTTAGAATCGCCGACTGATGTCAATTCGGTCGGATTTCAATCCTGGCTAGAAGCAATCGGGTGTCGAACTGTACTGATGAGCTGTGATACAGCGAAACAGATTTGTCTGCTGATGACTATATATATTGTCAAAATTGCTCATCATACATTGTGATTACAAAAAATAAAAAATAAGGAAACAAAAATAAATATAAAAGATTAAAACTTCCAACTTCATGGTTGATACCAACGCTTCTATATTAAAAGTAATTTGCGAAAAGATTATCGCTGCATAACAATTGTCTTAGATTTTCGAAGACTGTGTAGTCAATGTCAATGCATTGAAATGTATTGGTTATACCAGAACACGTATCTAAATTCATCTCTCAGCCTAATAAGCAAAGTATCATATATAAACGTATAACACACATCGACAACGCCGTTCTAATTGCAAAAAACGATTAAAAATTTTGTGAACCCTTAATACCAAAGGACACAAACGATTATGTATTACGTGTACCTTTGGACTATAAGGCCTTTTTTTGCTACGTGAATCGTTCCATTTATTTTAAATTTTGGGCTGTTTGAGACAACAGAAGTGCACCAGTCGTATCATTTCGGTATGTTTCTTTGCAAGTGTTTATTTCGCATCAAAAGCCTTATTCGACACCAAGAGAAATTCACCAAAATCTTAGCAGACATTTTCTGTACGTTCAATTAATAAATAATCTTAAACGAATTGTTTGTTACTTAAGAATACTATCTATCTATCTATCTATCTATCTATCTATCTATCTATCTATCTATCTATCTATCTATCTATCTATCTTATAATAAATAATGATTGATGTCACTCTTCCGATAATTTTCAACACTAGAGACAAGATTTAAGAAAACACTATTTCGAAAATATGTATGTCTTCTTCAAGTATTATTTATTTTAAAATTTAAAATATATAAATCTACAAAAAATTATAAATCTTTGTATAATCGTTGTTTTGTAATGAAAAAAATGACTGTACTGGTAATGAATGCGTCAAAACGAATGAAACGCCTCCATTTTGAAGTCATGCAATTGAAAGGTCAGTCAATTACGAATATTCTTTCAGAGTGTGCATCGTAAGATGCTTGTCGAAATTATAGTCGTTTGTAATCAAATGTTTTGCAAGCTCCGTTGATGTCACATTCTTCTGTTTGACTGTGTCCACTAAAATCTTTATTTAATTTTTCGACCCTTGAAACGCATTAGGATAGTTACGTAAGCCTTGTTTTTTTTTTTTTATTAATTCCTCTTAGTCAACTAACGGAAAATTTCATAATGAACTAGATAGTTATCATATTAAGCACGTTTTAGTTTCATGCCTTCCTGTTGGCCGTGTTTCATTTGTTTTAACGCCTTTATTACCAGGACAGACGTTTTTTCTTTTCTTTTTTTTTTTCCTTTTTTCATTTAAAGAGAAACAACGCTTATATAAAGTATTAATTTTTTTGCTTATTTATATTTTTTTTGCTTATTTATATTTTTTTGCTTATTTATATTTTTTTGTTTATTTATATTTTTTTTGCTTATTTATATTTTTTTGCTTATTTATATTTTTTTGCTTATTTATATTTTTTTTGCTTATTTATATTGTTTTGCTTATTTATATTTTTTTGCTTATTTATATTTTTTTGCTTATTTATATTTTTTTGCTTATTTATATTTTTTTTGCTTATTTATATTTTTTTGCTTATTTATATTTTTTTGCTTATTTATATTTTTTTTGCTTATTTATATTTTTTTGCTTATTTATATTTTTTTTGCTTATTTATATTTTTTTTGCTTATTTATATACTGTTATACATGAAAATTGTTCAAAATTTAACTTTTACTGTCAAAATTTTGTTTAATTTCTCCCCCACTTCAATTTGCATTTCGCGATCGAAGAATGGATCCATGCCGATGACCTTTCTTGCCATTTCTATGATGCCAGCAAAACACCTTCCATGATAATAGGTAAGACAAGATCATGATTTATGAAAAAAAAAAAAGAAAATACACAGTGTTAAACAATGTTAAACAATATTTCGACAGTATATCTGACTTCTCCAAGTTATTTTATTTAAATTCCAAGTATAAGTAAGCAACTGATTTCCCGGCCCGGGTGAATAAAGAGAATGACAGGAGAGGTTCGTAAGATTTTTACTAAGTTTTTTTATTAATTCCTCTTAGTCAACTAACGGAAAATTTCATAATTGACAAGATAATCATTATATTAAGCAAGTTTCAGTTTCATGCCTTCCTGTTGGCCGTGTTTCATTTGTTTTAATGCCTTCATTACCAGGACAGCCGATTTTTCTTTAAAAGACAAACAACGCTTATGCAAATTCTTATAATTTTTGTTGATTTATCTATTTTTATACATAAAATTTTTTCAGAATTTAAATTGAAGAAGAGAGACATGCTGTCAAAATTTTGTTTATCTTTGTCAAACACTTTTTTCTTTTCTTTTGTGTTTCTTAAATCACGCTCTTCTCTTAAGTGTGAAATAATAATAATATTAATAATAATTACTGAGGTAACAATTCCTTTTCATACAAACATTTCCATCAAATACTTCTACAAATGAAGCAAATAAAAGGATGTAAAACTTCCGAAGATGAGTATCTCAAAACTCAGACAATTCATTGGTGCACCAAGAACCGTACCAAAAATATGAAAAATTTTTCTACTAAATCTTGAACCGAGTATGTCTGACATGCAAAGATTGTAGTCATGACTAATCGCATTCCAAAGTAAGTCTTATTAATATGACAGGTCATAAGGTAACGTTTAAAGGATCATTCCAAATGAAATTTCCACACACGTTCTCATATATTTACTGAATCCAAGACATTTTGCAATTCTTTCTTATTCATATTTTTTATGTGACTGAAGTTCACAGTTTACTTTGCTTAATATCTATCTATCTATCTATCTATCTATCTATCTATCTATCTATCTATCTATCTATCTATCTATTTCATTCATTCATTCATTTATTCAATCAATCTATCTATCTATCTATCTATCTATCATCTATCTATCTATCTATCATCTATCTGTTCATTCATTCATTCATTCATTCATTCTATCTATCTATCTATCTATCTATCTATCTATCTATCTATCTGTTTCATTCATTCATTCTATCTATCTATCTATCTATCTATCTATCTATCTATCTATCTATCTATCTATCTATCTGTTTCATTCATTCATTCTATCTATCTATCTATCTATCTCTCTGTTTCATTCATTCATTCTATCTATCTATCTATCTATCTATCTATCTATCTATCTATCTATCTATCTATCTATCTGTTTCATTCATTCATTCATCTATCTATCATCTATCTATCTATCTATCTATCTATCTATCTATCTATCTATCTATCTATCTATCTATCTATCTATCTATCTATCTATCTATCTATCTATTTCATTCATTCATTCTATCTATCTATCTATCTATCTATCTATCTATCTATCTATCTGTTTCATTCATTCTATCTATCTATCTATCTATCTATCTATCTATCTATCTATATCTGTTTCTATCTATCTATCTATCTATCTATCTATCTATCTATCTATCTATCTATCTATCTATCTATCTATCTATCTATCTATCTATCTGTTTCATTCATTCATTCTATCTATCTATCTATCTATCTATCTATCTATCTATCTATCTATCTATCTATCTATCTATCTGTTTCATTCATTCATTCTATCTATCTATCTATCTATCTATCTGTTTCATTCATTCATTCTATCTATCTATCTATCTATCTATCTATCTATCTATCTATCTATCTATCTATCTATCTGTTTCATTCATTCATTCTATCTATCTATCTATCTATCTATCTATCTATCTATCTATCTATCTATCTATCTATCTATCTGTTTCATTCATTCATTCTATCTATCTATCTATCTATCTATCTATCTATCTATCTATCTATCTATCTATCTATCTATTTCATTCATTCATTCTATCTATCTATCTATCTATCTATCTATCTATCTATCTATCTATCTATCTATCTATCTGTTTCATTCATTCTATCTATCTATCTATCTATCTATCTATCTATCTATCTATCTATCTATCTATCTATCTATACCGACGTAAGTATGTATGTATAGATATATTTTCCAAAAGGTACAACAACTGAGGAAACCAGAGTTTGTAATCTATTTTTGTCAAACAAATAAAGTTTTGTAAATATCAAAGAGATAAACAAAACACTCCTAGGAAAGAATTCGACGTTGTCGTCGGAGTTCAGTAAGAGCAGAAGGGGTGAGGGAGAAAGTTTCGCGGAGAAGACGAAAAAGAGTTGGCAGCAGTTATAGTTGATGAGCAAAAGTGGCGGCAAAAAGATCTGGAAAATTAATAAAAGTACAGCGGATATTTAAAGTTCAATGCTCGATTAATTTTCCTCTTTTGGGCAAACCAAAAATAAATTTACACACTTGTTTTTATATGCTTATATGTGTATGTACATAAATGCGCGCACATGTAAACACACACACATATTAGAGTATCTATCTATCTATCTATCTATCTATCTATCTATCTATCTATCTATCTGTCTCAGTTTATTCATATCTATCTATCTATCTATCTATCTATCTATCTATCTATCTATCTATCTATCTATCAGAATAAAGAACATTATTCTTTACGTCGAAATTATTTCAAGGGATAACTAATTATGTAACTAACTCTAAACATGCGTCAAAAATATTATTTTACATCACCAAACTGTACTAATTTTTTTTAACATGTGTTTATGTAAAAGAAACATAATGTCCACTTAACACACAGACCCACTTACAAATATATATTATCATTTGAATTCCACATAAACAAAATAGAATTATTGTACACTGATATACATAAAACAATATTTACGGTTTTTTAGTTAGGCTTAGAATCAGTTCATTTTTAGAAACTTCGAAAGATGCGTCGTCTTGCCCTGAATTTGGATTGCCATAAATTATACTGACGTGTGTTTAACAATTCGAAAACACTAATGAATCAATGAAAATCGAACAAAACAAAATAAAAATAACGGCATTTCTTTGTTCTTTTTTCCATATCTCAGTCTCTGAAGAAACTTTAATAAAAGTGAAACATGTTACATTGATAAACGTTTCCTATTTTTTCTCTATTATGTCTACTTATCTATCTATATCAATGTGAGTTTATCTATCTATCTATCTATCTATTTTCATGTTTGTTTTAGAGTGTCTACGTCAGAGGTAACATTGGCAGGCCAGTCACGCGCTGTGGCTATATATAGAAACTGAACACTAATAAAATTTGAAATTTAGTCCCCATTAAGCGCCCACTTTGTCTTAAAAAACACACAGTTCAAGTAAAAATACATTCAAAATCTAGTAGCGATGGGCTTTCGAAATATTACAAAGCAGTAACACAAATCACGCAAACTCCTTTCAACTAAGTGCCTGTGTATCTCTCTATATATCTCAGTCAGTCAGTTAAGTGCCAAAAGGTGATACACAGTTTGGGCGATCATGTCTCGAAAGAGACATGACTGGCTGAGCAGAAGATTAGCCCGCAGTAGGTTGTCATTGCTTTCTGCGGTAGACTGGTTGCTAGCCAAGGCTATAAAACTCAATCTGTCCTGTTATTTAACCCACAACTGGAGACGGTTTAATACATTTCCCAAGGATATTTGCGCGTAAGTGAATGCAAGCAATCAACTGAAATTTGAACTCGGCACCCCGATTTGTCGTTCTGAGTCGATATCCACTGCACCACAAAGCACATCCTCTCTTTATATATATGGATATAATTCTTTATTTTTAGTGGATGCCCACACATGATATGACGCTAGGTTTATCTATTAAGCAGTATACATTGTTTTTTATTTTCGTCAACCTTACTGCATATTCGAGTGAAAGAAAATTAAAGAAAATTTTGCGCCCTCTTCTGGGTTTTATAAGGGTCTATTCAACTTTGCTGGATCGACGATTCACTCCGTAGCCACATCGAATATAACGACTGTTTCTACTGCAAAGGGGGCGCAGGTGCGATTCTATATCTGGCACTATCAATTTTTTTTTTTTTTTTATAAGCGTTTCACCCCGAGCAAGGCATGTCACTGCCACTACTGCGCAGGGGGCTACGTAGAGTGGAGAAAGGATGATTAAATATAGGAAATGTCAGAGGGTGGGTGATAGGCGGGTAAGGATACCGAGAATGAGGGTTGGGTAGATGAGAGTGTTCTGAGAATAATTGGGTGTTAGTGTGATAGGAGGTGTCTATTGACCCTACATTTAAACACCTGGAGATTGTAACTGTCGGGAAAGCAGACTTGTGGAAGGGAGTTCCACAGGCGGGAAGAGGGAGAAAAGAAGCTGTTGGAGTAGAATTTACGGTTACATCTTATTTGTTTAACTGTAAAAGGGTGGGACCTAGTTGCTAATTTAAAGTTGGTTTGCATTTACAACATCCAGAATGTTCTCGATCGATTACTGTTTTTTTTTGTGAAATCCATCCTTTGATATAATTACTATTGAAACCCCTTTCTCTCTCCCTCTCCCTCTTTCTCGCTTTTCCTCCCATTCTCTCCAGACACACACACAGAGAGAGAGAGAGAGAGAGAGAGAGAGAGAGATGGTGCGATGAATAAATTGTCGTCAATATGAAACAAAAATGGAAATGATGCTGACGTTATTATTTTAGCAGATATATTCAACAAAATTACGCAATAATATCTAGAAATACTAAAGAGTAAAAATCATTCAATAAAAATCACCATTTGCTTCAGCCACGGCCTCAAGATGGCATCGTAATCTCTTGTATCACTTCTGGGCAGTCATCTTGTTTAAGTTGGTAAATGTTGCCATAATCCTTGCTCATCTTTGGTGTTGCACGAAATTTTGTTTGTCTTCCGCTCAACTGCTACCCGTACATAATAAGCAAGAAATTACAGCCTGGTGAGTTACGTGGCTGGATGTAAGGGGTGATATAATCGCAGGAGTTGTCTGACAGTAATGACTGGGTTCTTCTTGTGTGGCGTTATGCAGAGTCCTGTTGTTTGATATAGGGTTTCCCAGCAGTCACCCTCATGATCATGGCCAGCACTATCTCCGCAAGGCACTTGATGTAGAACTCAGTGTTGAGTCTCATTTCCTATGTGAAGAAAAATGGAGGCATAACTTTGCAATCCCTAGTAATCACCCCAAACCTTATGATGTTGACTGGATGTATCATCCAACACTTTCCGAATCGTCTGGACTGTCTTCACGTTGACGTCCAAATACGCTGAAAGATTCGTATTAGAGCCTCCGACACGAATGCCAGGCAGTATAGCATGTTGTTTCCAAATGTCTGGCAAAGTGAATTTTGTCACAGATTGTGCCCAACTTACCCTGCTATACAGTTCAGTCGACAAAATCAAAAACAATCAACCAGCATACACGAAATTGAAAATATAAAATGGTGACAATTTATCCATCGCACCCTGCTACAAACCCGAGAAATCTACCAGAGAATAACTGTTTAGCGAGAAGGTCTTTTTGTCACCGCATTATAATTGCGTAATTAGTGGCATGTTCCAAATTTAAATTAGCTAAAAGCCACAATTGTAATGTTGCGATTCACAGCGGATCTTTCTAATTGAATGTGTGCATGTAACTTAAATTAAGATAACAAACTTTCATTAATACAAGTCTGATTAAAGCGGATAGACAGGATTTTGTTTTGTTAAAATGAATGTAAATATTCTTAAAATATTCGTGATAAAAACGCTTTTAGTCATTCACAAGATCCGAGTGTTTTTGTGGGCATACCCGGCCAACTTCTAATCAAATATACTTGGATAGATAATTCCGCGGTCTGACATAGCTATTAGCTAAATTTTGATCTGAAATGTTCAAAGTATTGTAAATATCACTAGATTTCAAACAGAAGTCAAGGCTTTGTTGAATAACAAAAATAATATGGAAGTCATGAATAGCCAATTGACAACGATAATTGAGGATGCCGCAACAGAGATAACAAGAAAAACAAACGGAAATTGCTATAACAAAGGGAAGTAACTCAAAGTCAACAAAACCTGACACATATTCGATCAACCACCCACATTAACAAACACTAAATCCTGTATTGAAAGCCAGAAACAAGGCCGTTAGGAAATGTAGGGACGAGAGGTTAAAAATAAACTATGATTGTTATCCATATCTCTATGCTGCTTAGGAAAAACACCACCAACTGTCACTCCGGCTGTAGGAGTCATTTTCACGAGACAACAACATCTAAATAAATTAACGGTCTGTCCGTCAGTTTGGCTGTCTGTTCTCAAACTCGGACCATACTTGCTCTAAATAGGCGTATTATACCTAAATAGGATGTGCATTGTGGTGCAGTGGATATCGGCTCGGAACGACAAATCGGGGAGCCGAGTTCGAATTTCAGTTTAATTCCTTGCATTCACTTACGCACAAGTACCCTTGGGAAAGATATTAATCCGTCTCTTTACTCCAGTTATGGGTTAAATAACAGGATAGACTGGGTTCTATAGCCTTGGTTGGCAACCAGTCTACAACAGAAAGCAATGACAACCGACTGCGGGATAATCTTCTGCCCAGTCAGTGATGTCTCTTTCGAGACATGATCACCCAAAGCGTGTATCGCGTGTGGCACTTAACTGAATGACTGATACATTTTTTGAATCGGGATGATCCCGGGATTGAAAATCTACCCTTCATATGGTCTTTGAACATAAAATATTTGGATTTGTGACGGAGTTAGGAGTGAATAGTTAAAAATTGAAATGCTAAAATAACTGATAAAAAGGAGTGATTTTAAAAGTTTTTTTTTATTTATATTGAGTTTAAAGTAACACAACATCTTTATAAAAAAAAATGTTTGAATTAAGTTTAAAATATCTCCAAAAATTTGGAAATTGAAGAAAAACCAAATAGGCTACATAACCATAAACAGGAGATTCAGAATCGTTGTGGTTCAATGCAAGACCTATCCTCTGCACAGTCATCTGCAAACTAAGAATAAAACTCAGGAGAATGAAGAAGCCTAGCACAGCACCAAGAATAAAATACAACACGCTCATGACCTCAACCTGCAGAAAGAATACGCTAACAGCATGAAAAACAAATACGAAGAACAAATTGGAAAAGATCATTCAAAATGGGACTCAGTAAAAGAAACGATAGTGACATCAGCAAACAACGTCGCTCCAAAAGAAATCAGACGCAGAAGAAAAAACGAGTAGATGACTGAAGAGATTCTCGACATGATGCAGAAAATGATGCCAAGACATGAAAGAGAATACAGGAAACTACACAAGGAAATAAGGAACAAATGCAGACAAGCTAAAGAGGAATGGCTCAACGACAAATGCATTGAGGTAGAGAGATTGAGCAGGACTAATAAAGCAGACATGCATAAAGAGATAAGAGAACCGACAGGACAAAAAACATGCTCCCCAAGACGATGTATAAAATCCAAGGATGGAACGATAATATTGGAGAAAGAGGAAATACTCCAGCGATGTGAAAAAGGTGTAAAAAATCATTTCTACGACAAGATAGAGCAAACCGATAATATAAAAAGATGAGGACGGGCCGGAAATATCAAAGTCCGAAATGGAAGCTGCAATGGCCAAACTGAATAGAAACAAAGCAGTTAGCTCAGACGGCATTGTAATAGAGCTGCTGATAGCCCTGGAAGAATTCGGCATAATGAAATTTACAGAAATAATAAATGAAGTTTATAATAGTGGGATCATACCAGACGACCTATGCAAGTCGATTTTCATAGCATTGCCTAAGAAGCCATGTGCAAACCAGTGCGAACTCCACCGAACAATCAGTTTAATGAGCCACATTACAAAACTGATCGTCCGAATCCTGATGATTAGAGCGAGAAGCAGAATCAGGCCAGGGATAGGACAAAAACAGTGTGGGTTAGTCAAAGACACTGGAACAAGGAACGCCATGTTTATGATGAGGATGCTCTCCGAAAGGGCAATTCAAACAAGAAAGAACGAGTACCTATTTTCATGGCACTTTCTAAGAAGGCAGGTGCAAACGAGTGTGAACTCCACCGAACAATCAGTTTAATGAGCCACATTACAAAACTGATCGTCCGAATCCTGATGATTAGAGCGAGAAGCAGAATCAGGCCAGGGATAGGACAAAAACAGTGTGGGTTAGTCAAAGACACTGGAACAAGGAACGCCATGTTTATGATGAGGATGCTCTCCGAAAGGGCAATTCAAACAAGAAAGAACGAGTACCTATTTTCATGGCACTTTCTAAGAAGGCAGGTGCAAACGAGTGCGAACTCCACCGAACAATCAGTTTAATGAGCCACATTACAAAACTGATCGTCCCAATCCTGATGATTAGAGCGAGAAGCAGAATCAGGCCAGGGATAGGACAAAAACAGTGTGGGTTAGTCAAAGACACTGGAACAAGGAACGCCATGTTTATGATGAGGATGCTCTCCGAAAGGGCAATTCAAACAAGAAAGAACGAGTACCTATTTTCATGGCACTTTCTAAGAAGGCAGGTGCAAACGAGTGCGAACTCCACCGAACAATCAGTTTAATGAGCCACATTACAAAACTGTTCGTTCGAATCCTGATGATTAGAGCGAGAAGCAGAATCAGGCCAGGGATAGGACAAAAACAGTGTGGGTTAGTCAAAGACACTGGAACAAGGAACGCCATGTTTATGATGAGGATGCTCTCCGAAAGGGCAATTCAAACAAGAAAGAACGAGTACCTATTTTCATGGCACTTTCTAAGAAGGCAGGTGCAAACGAGTGCGAACTCCACCGAACAATCAGTTTAATGAGCCACATTACAAAACTGATCGTCCGAATCCTGATGATTAGAGCGAGAAGCAGAATCAGGCCAGGGATAGGACAAAAACAGTGTGGGTTAGTCAAAGACACTGGAACAAGGAACGCCATGTTTATGATGAGGATGCTCTCCGAAAGGGCAATTCAAACAAGAAAGAACGAGTACCTATTTTCATGGCACTTTCTAAGAAGGCAGGTGCAAACGAGTGTGAACTCCACCGAACAATCAATTTAATGAGCCACATTACAAAACTGATCGTCCGAATCCTGATGATTAGAGCGAGAAGCAGAATCAGGCCAGGGATAGGACAAAAACAGTGTGGGTTAGTCAAAGACACTGGAACAAGGAACGCCATGTTTATGATGAGGATGCTCTCCGAAAGGGCAATTCAAACAAGAAAGAACGAGTACCTATTTTCATGGCACTTTCTAAGAAGGCAGGTGCAAACGAGTGCGAACTCCACCGAACAATCAGTTTAATGAGCCACATTACAAAACTGATCGTCCGAATCCTGATGATTAGAGCGAGAAGCAGAATCAGGCCAGGGATAGGACAAAAACAGTGTGGGTTAGTCAAAGACACTGGAACAAGGAACGCCATGTTTATGATTAGGATGCTCTCCGAAAGGGCAATTCAAACAAGAAAGAACGAGTACCTATTTTCATGGCACTTTCTAAGAAGGCAGGTGCAAACGAGTGCGAACTCCACCGAACAATCAGTTTAATGAGCCACATTACAAAACTGATCGTCCCAATCCTGATGATTAGAGCGAGAAGCAGAATCAGGCCAGGGATAGGACAAAAACAGTGTGGGTTAGTCAAAGACACTGGAACAAGGAACGCCATGTTTATGATGAGGATGCTCTCCGAAAGGGCAATTCAAACAAGAAAGAACGAGTACCTATTTTCATGGCACTTTCTAAGAAGGCAGGTGCAAACGAGTGCGAACTCCACCGAACTATCAGTTTAATGAGCCACATTACAAAACTGATCGTTCGAATCCTGATGATTAGAGCGAGAAGCAGAATCAGGCCAGGGATAGGACAAAAACAGTGTGGGTTAGTCAAAGACACTGGAACAAGGAACGCCATGTTTATGATGAGGATGCTCTCCGAAAGGGCAATTCAAACAAGAAAGAACGAGTACCTATTTTCATGGCACTTTCTAAGAAGGCAGGTGCAAACGAGTGCGAACTCCACCGAACAATCAGTTTAATGAGCCACATTACAAAACTGATCGTCCGAATCCTGATGATTAGAGCGAGAAGCAGAATCAGGCCAGGGATAGGACAAAAACAGTGTGGGTTAGTCAAAGACACTGGAACAAGGAACGCCATGTTTATGATGAGGATGCTCTCCGAAAGGGCAATTCAAACAAGAAAGAACGAGTACCTATTTTCATGGCACTTTCTAAGAAGGCAGGTGCAAACGAGTGCGAACTCCACCGAACAATCAGTTTAATGAGCCACATTACAAAACTGATCGTCCGAATCCTGATGATTAGAGCGAGAAGCAGAATCAGGCCAGGGATAGGACAAAAACAGTGTGGGTTAGTCAAAGACACTGGAACAAGGAACGCCATGTTTATGATGAGGATGCTCTCCGAAAGGGCAATTCAAACAAGAAAGAACGAGTACCTATTTTCATGGCACTTTCTAAGAAGGCAGGTGCAAACGAGTGTGAACTCCACCGAACAATCAGTTTAATGAGCCACATTACAAAACTGATCGTCCGAATCCTGATGATTAGAGCGAGAAGCAGAATCAGGCCAGGGATAGGACAAAAACAGTGTGGGTTAGTCAAAGACACTGGAACAAGGAACGCCATGTTTATGATGAGGATGCTCTCCGAAAGGGCAATTCAAACAAGAAAGAACGAGTACCTATTTTCATGGCACTTTCTAAGAAGGCAGGTGCAAACGAGTGCGAACTCCACCGAACTATCAGTTTAATGAGCCACATTACAAAACTGATCGTTCGAATCCTGATGATTAGAGCGAGAAGCAGAATCAGGCCAGGGATAGGACAAAAACAGTGTGGGTTAGTCAAAGACACGGGAACAAGGAACGCCATGTTTATGATGAGGATGCTCTCCGAAAGGGCAATTCAAACAAGAAAGAACGAGTACCTATTTTCATGGCACTTTCTAAGAAGGCAGGTGCAAACGAGTGCGAACTCCACCGAACTATCAGTTTAATGAGCCACATTACAAAACTGATCGTTCGAATCCTGATGATTAGAGCGAGAAGCAGAATCAGGCCAGGGATAGGACAAAAACAGTGTGGGTTAGTCAAAGACACTGGAACAAGGAACGCCATGTTTATGATGAGGATGCTCTCCGAAAGGGCAATTCAAACAAGAAAGAACGAGTACCTATTTTCATGGCACTTTCTAAGAAGGCAGGTGCAAACGAGTGCGAACTCCACCGAACAATCAGTTTAATGAGCCACATTACAAAATTGATCGTTCGAATCCTGATGATTAGAGCGAGAAGCAGAATCAGGCCAGGGATAGGACAAAAACAGTGTGGGTTAGTCAAAGACACTGGAACAAGGAACGCCATGTTTATGATTAGGATGCTCTCCGAAAGGGCAATTCACACAAGAAAGAACGAGTACCTATTTTCATGGCACTTTCTAAGAAGGCAGGTGCAAACGAGTGCGAACTCCACCGAACAATCAGTTTAATGAGCCACATTACAAAACTGATCGTTCGAATCCTGATGATTAGAGCGAGATGCAGAATCAGGCCAGGGATAGGACAAAAACAGTGTGGGTTAGTCAAAGACACTGGAACAAGGAACGCCATGTTTATGATGAGGATGCTCTCCGAAAGGGCAATTCAAACAAGAAAGAACGAGTACCTATTTTCATGGCACTTTCTAAGAAGACAGGTACAAATTAGTGCGAACTCCACCGAACAATCAGTTTAATGAGCCACATTACAAAACTGATCGTCCGAATCCTGATGATTAGAGCGAGAAGCAGAATCAGGCCAGGGATAGGACAAAAACAGTGTGGGTTAGTCAAAGACACTGGAACAAGGAACGCCATGTTTATGATGAGGATGCTCTCCGAAAGGGCAATTCAAACAAGAAAGAACGAGTACCTATTTTCATGGCACTTTCTAAGAAGGCAGGTGCAAACGAGTGCGAACTCCACCGAACTATCAGTTTAATGAGCCACATTACAAAACTGATCGTTCGAATCCTGATGATTAGAGCGAGAAGCAGAATCAGGCCAGGGATAGGACAAAAACAGTGTGGGTTAGTCAAAGACACTGGAACAAGGAACGCCATGTTTATGATGAGGATGCTCTCCGAAAGGGCAATTCAAACAAGAAAGAACGAGTACCTATTTTCATGGCACTTTTTAAGAAGGCAGGTGCAAACGAGTGCGAACTCCACCGAACTATCAGTTTAATGAGCCACATTACAAAACTGATCGTTCGAATCCTGATGATTAGAGCGAGAAGCAGAATCAGGCCAGGGATAGGACAAAAACAGTGTGGGTTAGTCAAAGACACTGGAACAAGGAACGCCATGTTTATGATGAGGATGCTCTCCGAAAGGGCAATTCAAACAAGAAAGAACGAGTACCTATTTTCATGGCACTTTCTAAGAAGGCAGGTGCAAACGAGTGCGAACTCCACCGAACAATCAGTTTAATGAGCCACATTACAAAATTGATCGTTCGAATCCTGATGATTAGAGCGAGAAGCAGAATCAGGCCAGGGATAGGACAAAAACAGTGTGGGTTAGTCAAAGACACTGGAACAAGGAACGCCATGTTTATGATTAGGATGCTCTCCGAAAGGGCAATTCACACAAGAAAGAACGAGTACCTATTTTCATGGCACTTTCTAAGAAGGCAGGTGCAAACGAGTGCGAACTCCACCGAACAATCAGTTTAATGAGCCACATTACAAAACTGATCGTTCGAATCCTGATGATTAGAGCGAGATGCAGAATCAGGCCAGGGATAGGACAAAAACAGTGTGGGTTAGTCAAAGACACTGGAACAAGGAACGCCATGTTTATGATGAGGATGCTCTCCGAAAGGGCAATTCAAACAAGAAAGAACGAGTACCTATTTTCATGGCACTTTCTAAGAAGACAGGTACAAATTAGTGCGAACTCCACCGAACAATCAGTTTAATGAGCCACATTACAAAACTGATCGTCCGAATCCTGATGATTAGAGCGAGAAGCAGAATCAGGCCAGGGATAGGACAAAAACAGTGTGGGTTAGTCAAAGACACTGGAACAAGGAACGCCATGTTTATGATGAGGATGCTCTCCGAAAGGGCAATTCAAACAAGAAAGAACGAGTACCTATTTTCATGGCACTTTCTAAGAAGGCAGGTGCAAACGAGTGCGAACTCCACCGAACTATCAGTTTAATGAGCCACATTACAAAACTGATCGTTCGAATCCTGATGATTAGAGCGAGAAGCAGAATCAGGCCAGGGATAGGACAAAAACAGTGTGGGTTAGTCAAAGACACTGGAACAAGGAACGCCATGTTTATGATGAGGATGCTCTCCGAAAGGGCAATTCAAACAAGAAAGAACGAGTACCTATTTTCATGGCACTTTTTAAGAAGGCAGGTGCAAACGAGTGCGAACTCCACCGAACAATCAGTGTAAAGAGCCACATTACAAAACTGATCGTTCGAATCCTGATGATTAGAGCGAGAAGCAGAATCAGGCCAGGGATAGGACAAAAACAGTGTGGGTTAGTCAAAGACACGGGAACAAGGAACGCCATGTTTATGATGAGGATGCTCTCCGAAAGGGCAATTCAAACAAGAAAGAACGAGTACCTATTTTCATGGCACTTTCTAAGAAGGCAGGTGCAAACGAGTGCGAACTCCACCGAACTATCAGTTTAATGAGCCACATTACAAAACTGATCGTTCGAATCCTGATGATTAGAGCGAGAAGGAGAATCAGGCCAGGGATAGGACAAAAACAGTGTGGGTTAGTCAAAGACACTGGAACAAGGAACGCCATGTTTATGATGAGGATGCTCTCCGAAAGGGCAATTCAAACAAGAAAGAACGAGTACCTATTTTCATGGCACTTTCTAAGAAGGCAGGTGCAAACGAGTGCGAACTCCACCGAACTATCAGTTTAATGAGCCACATTACAAAACTGATCGTTCGAATCCTGATGATTAGAGCGAGAAGCAGAATCAGGCCAGGGATAGGACAAAAACAGTGTGGGTTAGTCAAAGACACTGGAACAAGGAACGCCATGTTTATGATGAGGATGCTCTCCGAAAGGGCAATTCAAACAAGAAAGAACGAGTACCTATTTTCATGGCACTTTCTAAGAAGGCAGGTGCAAACGAGTGCGAACTCCACCGAACAATCAGTTTAATGAGCCACATTACAAAACTGATCGTTCGAATCCTGATGATTAGAGCGAGAAGCAGAATCAGACCAGGGATAGGACAAAAACAGTGTGGGTTAGTCAAAGACACTGGAACAAGGAACGCCATGTTTATGATGAGGATGCTCTCCGAAAGGGCAATTCAAACAAGAAAGAACGAGTACCTATTTTCATGGCACTTTCTAAGAAGGCAGGTGCAAACGAGTGCGAACTCCACCGAACTATCAGTTTAATGAGCCACATTACAAAACTGATCGTCCGAATCCTGATGATTAGAGCGAGAAGCAGAATCAGGCCAGGGATAGGACAAAAACAGTGTGGGTTAGTCAAAGACACTGGAACAAGGAACGCCATGTTTATGATGAGGATGCTCTCCGAAAGGGCAATTCAAACAAGAAAGAACGAGTACCTATTTTCATGGCACTTTCTAAGAAGGCAGGTGCAAACGAGTGCGAACTCCACCGAACTATCAGTTTAATGAGCCACATTACAAAACTGATCGTTCGAATCCTGATGATTAGAGCGAGAAGCAGAATCAGGCCAGGGATAGGACAAAAACAGTGTGGGTTAGTCAAAGACACGGGAACAAGGAACGCCATGTTTATGATGAGGATGCTCTCCGAAAGGGCAATTCAAACAAGAAAGAACGAGTACCTATTTTCATGGCACTTTCTAAGAAGGCAGGTGCAAACGAGTGCGAACTCCACCGAACTATCAGTTTAATGAGCCACATTACAAAACTGATCGTTCGAATCCTGATGATTAGAGCGAGAAGCAGAATCAGGCCAGGGATAGGACAAAAACAGTGTGGGTTAGTCAAAGACACTGGAACAAGGAACGCCATGTTTATGATGAGGATGCTCTCCGAAAGGGCAATTCAAACAAGAAAGAACGAGTACCTATTTTCATGGCACTTTCTAAGAAGGCAGGTGCAAACGAGTGCGAACTCCACCGAACAATCAGTTTAATGAGCCACATTACAAAATTGATCGTTCGAATCCTGATGATTAGAGCGAGAAGCAGAATCAGGCCAGGGATAGGACAAAAACAGTGTGGGTTAGTCAAAGACACTGGAACAAGGAACGCCATGTTTATGATTAGGATGCTCTCCGAAAGGGCAATTCACACAAGAAAGAACGAGTACCTATTTTCATGGCACTTTCTAAGAAGGCAGGTGCAAACGAGTGCGAACTCCACCGAACAATCAGTTTAATGAGCCACATTACAAAACTGATCGTTCGAATCCTGATGATTAGAGCGAGATGCAGAATCAGGCCAGGGATAGGACAAAAACAGTGTGGGTTAGTCAAAGACACTGGAACAAGGAACGCCATGTTTATGATGAGGATGCTCTCCGAAAGGGCAATTCAAACAAGAAAGAACGAGTACCTATTTTCATGGCACTTTCTAAGAAGACAGGTACAAATTAGTGCGAACTCCACCGAACAATCAGTTTAATGAGCCACATTACAAAACTGATCGTCCGAATCCTGATGATTAGAGCGAGAAGCAGAATCAGGCCAGGGATAGGACAAAAACAGTGTGGGTTAGTCAAAGACACTGGAACAAGGAACGCCATGTTTATGATGAGGATGCTCTCCGAAAGGGCAATTCAAACAAGAAAGAACGAGTACCTATTTTCATGGCACTTTCTAAGAAGGCAGGTGCAAACGAGTGCGAACTCCACCGAACTATCAGTTTAATGAGCCACATTACAAAACTGATCGTTCGAATCCTGATGATTAGAGCGAGAAGCAGAATCAGGCCAGGGATAGGACAAAAACAGTGTGGGTTAGTCAAAGACACTGGAACAAGGAACGCCATGTTTATGATGAGGATGCTCTCCGAAAGGGCAATTCAAACAAGAAAGAACGAGTACCTATTTTCATGGCACTTTTTAAGAAGGCAGGTGCAAACGAGTGCGAACTCCACCGAACAATCAGTGTAAAGAGCCACATTACAAAACTGATCGTTCGAATCCTGATGATTAGAGCGAGAAGCAGAATCAGGCCAGGGATAGGACAAAAACAGTGTGGGTTAGTCAAAGACACGGGAACAAGGAACGCCATGTTTATGATGAGGATGCTCTCCGAAAGGGCAATTCAAACAAGAAAGAACGAGTACCTATTTTCATGGCACTTTCTAAGAAGGCAGGTGCAAACGAGTGCGAACTCCACCGAACTATCAGTTTAATGAGCCACATTACAAAACTGATCGTTCGAATCCTGATGATTAGAGCGAGAAGGAGAATCAGGCCAGGGATAGGACAAAAACAGTGTGGGTTAGTCAAAGACACTGGAACAAGGAACGCCATGTTTATGATGAGGATGCTCTCCGAAAGGGCAATTCAAACAAGAAAGAACGAGTACCTATTTTCATGGCACTTTCTAAGAAGGCAGGTGCAAACGAGTGCGAACTCCACCGAACTATCAGTTTAATGAGCCACATTACAAAACTGATCGTTCGAATCCTGATGATTAGAGCGAGAAGCAGAATCAGGCCAGGGATAGGACAAAAACAGTGTGGGTTAGTCAAAGACACTGGAACAAGGAACGCCATGTTTATGATGAGGATGCTCTCCGAAAGGGCAATTCAAACAAGAAAGAACGAGTACCTATTTTCATGGCACTTTCTAAGAAGGCAGGTGCAAACGAGTGCGAACTCCACCGAACAATCAGTTTAATGAGCCACATTACAAAACTGATCGTTCGAATCCTGATGATTAGAGCGAGAAGCAGAATCAGACCAGGGATAGGACAAAAACAGTGTGAGTTAGTCAAAGACACTGGAACAAGGAACGCCATGTTTATGATGAGGATGCTCTCCGAAAGGGCAATTCAAACAAGAAAGAACGAGTACCTATTTTCATGGCACTTTCTAAGAAGGCAGGTGCAAACGAGTGCGAACTCCACCGAACTATCAGTTTAATGAGCCACATTACAAAACTGATCGTTCGAATCCTGATGATTAGAGCGAGAAGCAGAATCAGGCCAGGGATAGGACAAAAACAGTGTGGGTTAGTCAAAGACACGGGAACAAGGAACGCCATGTTTATGATGAGGGTGCTCTCCGAAAGGGCAATTCAAACAAGAAAGAACGAGTACCTATTTTCATGGCACTTTCTAAGAAGGCAGGTGCAAACGAGTGCGAACTCCACCGAACAATCAGTTTAATGAGCCACATTACAAAACTGATCGTTCGAATCCTGATGATTAGAGCGAGAAGCAGAATCAGGCCAGGGATAGGACAAAAACAGTGTGGGTTAGTCAAAGACACTGGAACAAGGAACGCCATGTTTATGATGAGGATGCTCTCCGAAAGGGCAATTCAAACAAGAAAGAACGAGTACCTATTTTCATGGCACTTTCTAAGAAGGCAGGTGCAAACGAGTGCGAACTCCACCGAACTATCAGTTTAATGAGCCACATTAAAAAACTGATCGTTCGAATCCTGATGATTAGAGCGAGAAGCAGAATCAGGCCAGGGATAGGACAAAAACAGTGTGGGTTAGTCAAAGACACTGGAACAAGGAACGCCATGTTTATGATGAGGATGCTCTCCGAAAGGGCAATTCAAACAAGAAAGAACGAGTACCTATTTTCATGGCACTTTCTAAGAAGACAGGTACAAACTAGTGCGAACTCCACCGAACAATCAGTTTAATGAGCCACATTACAAAACTGATCGTCCGAATCCTGATGATTAGAGCGAGAAGCAGAATCAGGCCAGGGATAGGACAAAAACAGTGTGGGTTAGTCAAAGACACTGGAACAAGGAACGCCATGTTTATGATGAGGATGCTCTCCGAAAGGGCAATTCAAACAAGAAAGAACGAGTACCTATTTTCATGGCACTTTCTAAAAAGGCAGGTGCAAACGAGTGCGAACTCCACCGAACAATCAGTTTAATGAGCCACATTACAAAACTGATCGTCCGAATCCTGATGATTAGAGCGAGAAGCAGAATCAGGGCAGGGATAGGACAAAAACAGTGTGGGTTAGTCAAAGACACTGGAACAAGGAACGCCATGTTTATGATTAGGATGCTCTCCGAAAGGGCAATTCAAACAAGAAAGAACGAGTACCTATTTTCATGGCACTTTCTAAGAAGGCAGGTGCAAACGAGTGCGAACTCCACCGAACAATCAGTTTAATGAGCCACATTACAAAACTGATCGTTCGAATCCTGATGATTAGAGCGAGAAGGAGAATCAGGCCAGGGATAGGACAAAAACAGTGTGGGTTAGTCAAAGACACTGGAACAAGGAACGCCATGTTTATGATGAGGATGCTCTCCGAAAGGGCAATTCAAACAAGAAAGAACGAGTACCTATTTTCATGGCACTTTCTAAGAAGGCAGGTGCAAACGAGTGCGAACTCCACCGAACTATCAGTTTAATGAGCCACATTACAAAACTGATCGTTCGAATCCTGATGATTAGAGCGAGAAGCAGAATCAGGCCAGGGATAGGACAAAAACAGTGTGGGTTAGTCAAAGACACTGGAACAAGGAACGCCATGTTTATGATGAGGATGCTCTCCGAAAGGGCAATTCAAACAAGAAAGAACGAGTACCTATTTTCATGGCACTTTCTAAGAAGGCAGGTGCAAACGAGTGCGAACTCCACCGAACAATCAGTTTAATGAGCCACATTACAAAACTGATCGTTCGAATCCTGATGATTAGAGCGAGAAGCAGAATCAGACCAGGGATAGGACAAAAACAGTGTGGGTTAGTCAAAGACACTGGAACAAGGAACGCCATGTTTATGATGAGGATGCTCTCCGAAAGGGCAATTCAAACAAGAAAGAACGAGTACCTATTTTCATGGCACTTTCTAAGAAGGCAGGTGCAAACGAGTGCGAACTCCACCGAACTATCAGTTTAATGAGCCACATTACAAAACTGATCGTTCGAATCCTGATGATTAGAGCGAGAAGCAGAATCAGGCCAGGGAGAGGACAAAAACAGTGTGGGTTAGTCAAAGACACGGGAACAAGGAACGCCATGTTTATGATGAGGATGCTCTCCGAAAGGGCAATTCAAACAAGAAAGAACGAGTACCTATTTTCATGGCACTTTCTAAGAAGGCAGGTGCAAACGAGTGCGAACTCCACCGAACAATCAGTTTAATGAGCCACATTACAAAACTGATCGTTCGAATCCTGATGATTAGAGCGAGAAGCAGAATCAGGCCAGGGATAGGACAAAAACAGTGTGGGTTAGTCAAAGACACTGGAACAAGGAACGCCATGTTTATGATGAGGATGCTCTCCGAAAGGGCAATTCACACAAGAAAGAACGAGTACCTATTTTCATGGCACTTTCTAAGAAGGCAGGTGCAAAAGAGTGCGAACTCCACCGAACAATCAGTTTAATGAGCCACATTACAAAACTGATCGTTCGAATCCTGATGATTAGAGCGAGATGCAGAATCAGGCCAGGGATAGGACAAAAACAGTGTGGGTTAGTCAAAGACACTGGAACAAGGAACGCCATGTTTATGATGAGGATGCTCTCCGAAAGGGCAATTCAAACAAGAAAGAACGAGTACCTATTTTCATGGCACTTTCTAAGAAGACAGGTACAAATTAGTGCGAACTCCACCGAACAATCAGTTTAATGAGCCACATTACAAAACTGATCGTCCGAATCCTGATGATTAGAGCGAGAAGCAGAATCAGGCCAGGGATAGGACAAAAACAGTGTGGGTTAGTCAAAGACACTGGAACAAGGAACGCCATGTTTATGATGAGGATGCTCTCCGAAAGGGCAATTCAAACAAGAAAGAACGAGTACCTATTTTCATGGCACTTTCTAAGAAGGCAGGTGCAAACGAGTGCGAACTCCACCGAACAATCAGTTTAAAGAGCCACATTACAAAACTGATCGTTCGAATCCTGATGATTAGAGCGAGAAGCAGAATCAGGCCAGGGATAGGACAAAAACAGTGTGGGTTAGTCAAAGACACTGGAACAAGGAACGCCATGTTTATGATGAGGATGCTCTCCGAAAGGGCAATTCAAACAAGAAAGAACGAGTACCTATTTTCATGGCACTTTCTAAGAAGGCAGGTGCAAACGAGTGCGAACTCCACCGAACAATCAGTTTAATGAGCCACATTACAAAACTGATCGTTCGAATCCTGATGATTAGAGCGAGAAGCAGAATCAGACCAGGGATAGGACAAAAACAGTGTGGGTTAGTCAAAGACACTGGAACAAGGAACGCCATGTTTATGATGAGGATGCTCTCCGAAAGGGCAATTCAAACAAGAAAGAACGAGTACCTATTTTCATGGCACTTTCTAAGAAGGCAGGTGCAAACTAGTGCGAACTCCACCGAACTATCAGTTTAATGAGCCACATTACAAAACTGATCGTTCGAATCCTGATGATTAGAGCGAGAAGCAGAATCAGGCCAGGGATAGGACAAAAACAGTGTGGGTTAGTCAAAGACACGGGAACAAGGAACGCCATGTTTATGATGAGGATGCTCTCCGAAAGGGCAATTCAAACAAGAAAGACCGAGTACCTATTTTCATGGCACTTTCTAAGAAGGCAGGTGCAAACGAGTGCGAACTCCACCGAACAATCAGTTTAATGAGCCACATTATAAAACTGATCGTTCGAATCCTGATGATTAGAGCGAGAAGCAGAATCAGGCCAGGGATAGGACAAAAACAGTGTGGGTTAGTCAAAGACACTGGAACAAGGAACGCCATGTTTATGATGAGGATGCTCTCCGAAAGTGCAATTCAAACAAGAAAGAACGAGTACCTATTTTCATGGCACTTTCTAAGAAGGCAGGTGCAAACGAGTGCGAACTCCACCGAACAATCAGTTTAATGAGCCACATTACAAAACTGATCGTTCGAATCCTGATGATTAGAGCGAGAAGCAGAATCAGGCCAGGGATAGGACAAAAACAGTGTGGGTTAGTCAAAGACACTGGAACAAGGAACGCCATGTTTATGATGAGGATGCTCTCCGAAAGGGCAATTCACACAAGAAAGAACGAGTACCTATTTTCATGGCACTTTCTAAGAAGGCAGGTGCAAACGAGTGCGAACTCCACCGAACAATCAGTTTAATGAGCCACATTACAAAACTGATCGTTCGAATCCTGATGATTAGAGCGAGATGCAGAATCAGGCCAGGGATAGGACAAAAACAGTGTGGGTTAGTCAAAGACACTGGAACAAGGAACGCCATGTTTATGATGAGGATGCTCTCCGAAAGGGCAATTCAAACAAGAAAGAACGAGTACCTATTTTCATGGCACTTTCTAAGAAGGCAGGTGCAAACGAGTGCGAACTCCACCGAACTATCAGTTTAATGAGCCACATTACAAAACTGATCGTTCGAATCCTGATGATTAGAGCGAGAAGCAGAATCAGGCCAGGGATAGGACAAAAACAGTGTGGGTTAGTCAAAGACACTGGAACAAGGAACGCCATGTTTATGATGAGGATGCTCTCCGAAAGGGCAATTCAAACAAGAAAGAACGAGTACCTATTTTCATGGCACTTTCTAAGAAGACAGGTACAAACTAGTGCGAACTCCACCGAACAATCAGTTTAATGAGCCACATTACAAAACTGATCGTCCGAATCCTGATGATTAGAGCGAGAAGCAGAATCAGGCCAGGGATAGGACAAAAACAGTGTGGGTTAGTCAAAGACACTGGAACAAGGAACGCCATGTTTATGATGAGGATGCTCTCCGAAAGGGCAATTCAAACAAGAAAGAACGAGTACCTATTTTCATGGCACTTTCTAAAAAGGCAGGTGCAAACGAGTGCGAACTCCACCGAACAATCAGTTTAATGAGCCACATTACAAAACTGATCGTCCGAATCCTGATGATTAGAGCGAGAAGCAGAATCAGGGCAGGGATAGGACAAAAACAGTGTGGGTTAGTCAAAGACACTGGAACAAGGAACGCCATGTTTATGATTAGGATGCTCTCCGAAAGGGCAATTCAAACAAGAAAGAACGAGTACCTATTTTCATGGCACTTTCTAAGAAGGCAGGTGCAAACGAGTGCGAACTCCACCGAACAATCAGTTTAATGAGCCACATTACAAAACTGATCGTTCGAATCCTGATGATTAGAGCGAGAAGGAGAATCAGGCCAGGGATAGGACAAAAACAGTGTGGGTTAGTCAAAGACACTGGAACAAGGAACGCCATGTTTATGATGAGGATGCTCTCCGAAAGGGCAATTCAAACAAGAAAGAACGAGTACCTATTTTCATGGCACTTTCTAAGAAGGCAGGTGCAAACGAGTGCGAACTCCACCGAACTATCAGTTTAATGAGCCACATTACAAAACTGATCGTTCGAATCCTGATGATTAGAGCGAGAAGCAGAATCAGGCCAGGGATAGGACAAAAACAGTGTGGGTTAGTCAAAGACACTGGAACAAGGAACGCCATGTTTATGATGAGGATGCTCTCCGAAAGGGCAATTCAAACAAGAAAGAACGAGTACCTATTTTCATGGCACTTTCTAAGAAGGCAGGTGCAAACGAGTGCGAACTCCACCGAACAATCAGTTTAATGAGCCACATTACAAAACTGATCGTTCGAATCCTGATGATTAGAGCGAGAAGCAGAATCAGACCAGGGATAGGACAAAAACAGTGTGGGTTAGTCAAAGACACTGGAACAAGGAACGCCATGTTTATGATGAGGATGCTCTCCGAAAGGGCAATTCAAACAAGAAAGAACGAGTACCTATTTTCATGGCACTTTCTAAGAAGGCAGGTGCAAACGAGTGCGAACTCCACCGAACTATCAGTTTAATGAGCCACATTACAAAACTGATCGTTCGAATCCTGATGATTAGAGCGAGAAGCAGAATCAGGCCAGGGATAGGACAAAAACAGTGTGGGTTAGTCAAAGACACTGGAACAAGGAACGCCATGTTTATGATGAGGATGCTCTCCGAAAGGGCAATTCACACAAGAAAGAACGAGTACCTATTTTCATGGCACTTTCTAAGAAGGCAGGTGCAAAAGAGTGCGAACTCCACCGAACAATCAGTTTAATGAGCCACATTACAAAACTGATCGTTCGAATCCTGATGATTAGAGCGAGATGCAGAATCAGGCCAGGGATAGGACAAAAACAGTGTGGGTTAGTCAAAGACACTGGAACAAGGAACGCCATGTTTATGATGAGGATGCTCTCCGAAAGGGCAATTCAAACAAGAAAGAACGAGTACCTATTTTCATGGCACTTTCTAAGAAGACAGGTACAAATTAGTGCGAACTCCACCGAACAATCAGTTTAATGAGCCACATTACAAAACTGATCGTCCGAATCCTGATGATTAGAGCGAGAAGCAGAATCAGGCCAGGGATAGGACAAAAACAGTGTGGGTTAGTCAAAGACACTGGAACAAGGAACGCCATGTTTATGATGAGGATGCTCTCCGAAAGGGCAATTCAAACAAGAAAGAACGAGTACCTATTTTCATGGCACTTTCTAAGAAGGCAGGTGCAAACGAGTGCGAACTCCACCGAACAATCAGTTTAAAGAGCCACATTACAAAACTGATCGTTCGAATCCTGATGATTAGAGCGAGAAGCAGAATCAGGCCAGGGATAGGACAAAAACAGTGTGGGTTAGTCAAAGACACTGGAACAAGGAACGCCATGTTTATGATGAGGATGCTCTCCGAAAGGGCAATTCAAACAAGAAAGAACGAGTACCTATTTTCATGGCACTTTCTAAGAAGGCAGGTGCAAACGAGTGCGAACTCCACCGAACAATCAGTTTAATGAGCCACATTACAAAACTGATCGTTCGAATCCTGATGATTAGAGCGAGAAGCAGAATCAGACCAGGGATAGGACAAAAACAGTGTGGGTTAGTCAAAGACACTGGAACAAGGAACGCCATGTTTATGATGAGGATGCTCTCCGAAAGGGCAATTCAAACAAGAAAGAACGAGTACCTATTTTCATGGCACTTTCTAAGAAGGCAGGTGCAAACTAGTGCGAACTCCACCGAACTATCAGTTTAATGAGCCACATTACAAAACTGATCGTTCGAATCCTGATGATTAGAGCGAGAAGCAGAATCAGGCCAGGGATAGGACAAAAACAGTGTGGGTTAGTCAAAGACACGGGAACAAGGAACGCCATGTTTATGATGAGGATGCTCTCCGAAAGGGCAATTCAAACAAGAAAGAACGAGTACCTATTTTCATGGCACTTTCTAAGAAGGCAGGTGCAAACGAGTGCGAACTCCACCGAACAATCAGTTTAATGAGCCACATTATAAAACTGATCGTTCGAATCCTGATGATTAGAGCGAGAAGCAGAATCAGGCCAGGGATAGGACAAAAACAGTGTGGGTTAGTCAAAGACACTGGAACAAGGAACGCCATGTTTATGATGAGGATGCTCTCCGAAAGTGCAATTCAAACAAGAAAGAACGAGTACCTATTTTCATGGCACTTTCTAAGAAGGCAGGTGCAAACGAGTGCGAACTCCACCGAACAATCAGTTTAATGAGCCACATTACAAAACTGATCGTTCGAATCCTGATGATTAGAGCGAGAAGCAGAATCAGGCCAGGGATAGGACAAAAACAGTGTGGGTTAGTCAAAGACACTGGAACAAGGAACGCCATGTTTATGATGAGGATGCTCTCCGAAAGGGCAATTCACACAAGAAAGAACGAGTACCTATTTTCATGGCACTTTCTAAGAAGGCAGGTGCAAACGAGTGCGAACTCCACCGAACAATCAGTTTAATGAGCCACATTACAAAACTGATCGTTCGAATCCTGATGATTAGAGCGAGATGCAGAATCAGGCCAGGGATAGGACAAAAACAGTGTGGGTTAGTCAAAGACACTGGAACAAGGAACGCCATGTTTATGATGAGGATGCTCTCCGAAAGGGCAATTCAAACAAGAAAGAACGAGTACCTATTTTCATGGCACTTTCTAAGAAGGCAGGTGCAAACGAGTGCGAACTCCACCGAACTATCAGTTTAATGAGCCACATTACAAAACTGATCGTTCGAATCCTGATGATTAGAGCGAGAAGCAGAATCAGGCCAGGGATAGGACAAAAACAGTGTGGGTTAGTCAAAGACACTGGAACAAGGAACGCCATGTTTATGATTAGGATGCTCTCCGAAAGGGCAATTCAAACAAGAAAGAACGAGTACCTATTTTCATGGCACTTTCTAAGAAGGCAGGTGCAAACGAGTGCGAACTCCACCGAACAATCAGTTTAATGAGCCACATTACAAAACTGATCGTTCGAATCCTGATGATTAGAGCGAGAAGCAGAATCAGGCCAGGGATAGGACAAAAACAGTGTGGGTTAGTCAAAGACACTGGAACAAGGAACGCCATGTTTATGATGAGGATGCTCTCCGAAAGGGCAATTCAAACAAGAAAGAACGAGTACCTATTTTCATGGCACTTTCTAAGAAGGCAGGTGCAAACGAGTGCGAACTCCACCGAACTATCAGTTTAATGAGCCACATTACAAAACTGATCGTTCGAATCCTGATGATTAGAGCGAGAAGCAGAATCAGGCCAGGGATAGGACAAAAACAGTGTGGGTTAGTCAAAGACACTGGAACAAGGAACGCCATGTTTATGATGAGGATGCTCTCCGAAAGGGCAATTCAAACAAGAAAGAACGAGTACCTATTTTCATGGCACTTTCTAAGAAGGCAGGTGCAAACGAGTGCGAACTCCACCGAACAATCAGTTTAATGAGCCACATTACAAAACTGATCGTTCGAATCCTGATGATTAGAGCGAGATGCAGAATCAGGCCAGGGATAGCACAAAAAAGGTGTGGGTTAGTCAAAGACACTGGAACAAGGAACGCCATGTTTATGATGAGGATGCTCTCCGAAAGGGCAATTCAAACAAGAAAGAACGAGTACCTATTTTCATGGCACTTTCTAAGAAGGCAGGTGCAAACGAGTGCGAACTCCACCGAACTATCAGTTTAATGAGCCACATTACAAAACTGATCGTTCGAATCCTGATGATTAGAGCGAGAAGCAGAATCAGGCCAGGGATAGGACAAAAACAGTGTGGGTTAGTCAAAGACACTGGAACAAGGAACTTCATATTTATGATTAGGATGTTCTCCGAAAGAGAAATACAAATGAAGAAGGACTCTTACCCATGCAATATCTAATATGCAAAGGCATTCCACAAAATACGCCACAAAGAACTGATGGCGATGCACTGCAGCCTCGACATATTTGGGAAAGACATTGAAGTAATTGAGAATTTCTATTGGCAGCAATGGTATATAAAGATAGAAAGGGGCGTAAGACAAGGATGTGTCTTTTCACCGCATCTGTTCAACCTATACAGCGAGACTATTTTGAGGACCCGAGATATTATGCCAGCATTTGTCATCGCAGGCTACAATCTGAACAACATAAGGTACGCAGATAATACAGTGCTGATTGCAGATACGGAAAGGAAACATCTAGACCTCCTACTGAAGGTAGCTGAAGAGAGTGACAAAAAGGACTACAATTAAATTGCAAGAAAACATATGCATATTCATCAGCAAAAAAGGGTTCCAAAATGTCAAATACAGGTGGGGGATACTAAAATCAAGCAGGTACAAAAATTGAAATACTTGGGAAGTGTTCTTACCGAAGACGAAAACTGCGACACAGAGAACCGAAGGCGAATTGGCATGGCGAAGGACGCGTTCCAGATGTTGACTAAAGTATTAAAACACAAGAAACTTTCACTAGAAACAAAGAGAGTACTAGATTGCTATGTGATGTCAGTTTTTCAGTATGGCAGGGAATGTTGGACAATATCATCAAAGATGAAGGAAAAACTGGAAGCAGCTGAAATGTGGATCTACAGAAGGATGCTGTGGGTATCATGGACCGAGCATATGAGCAATGATGAGGTGTTGGAAGGAATGGAAACGAAAGTAAAATTAATACTGAGCATCAGGAAGAGACAACTGAAGTTCCTGGGACATGGAATGAGGGAGGAGGGATTAAAGAACCTGATACTAACAGGACAGATAGAGTAAAAAAAAGACAGAGGAAAGCAGCGGATAACATATTTGAAGGACCTGATCAGGTGGATGACGGAAAAGGGGTTGCGAGATGTTACAGGAGAAATCGTGCTAAGAGCTACCAGGGATAGGGAGTCGTGGAAGGCAAGGATCGCCTACGTCCTGAAAGGAAAAGGTACAAAGAAGAAGAAGAAAAAGAAGAATGATTGGTTATCAGTTAATTGTCACACGTGATACACGTCTGGGCGATCATGTCTTGAAAGAGACATCACTGACTGGGTAGATTTTTTCTGTGTAGGTTGCCATTACTTTCTGCTGTAGACTGGTTGCCAACTAAGGCTATAGAACCCAATCTATCCTGCTATTTAATCCAATAGCACGTGAGAGAAGCGATGGATTAATACCTTTCCCAAGGGTAGTTGCGCGTAAGAAGATGCAGCAAATTCAACAAGAATTCGAACTCGTCTCTCTGATTTCTCGTTCTGTGCCTATATTCACTGCACACCCAACACACAATCACTGTTTATTGTACACGTTTCATTTTAACACTCTTAAATCCTAGTTATCATATTTGGCCTTTTCACTTACTCACCACCATATTTTCCGGCTTCTTTGTCAGCCATTTTCTTTTTTTTTTGTTTTCTACATTATCTCGGAGATTCTGAAGTTTTCTTTCTATGTCTACCATCGTCTGCGTACTCAATGTGCCCACCAGTAATAAATCATTGTCGGTGTAGACTTTGAATAAATCCAGCGAGAAGACATATCCTTTTATATTTTTGTGTATTGACTAAATTAAGTTTAAATGCGTATGCGGACAGTTAGCTCCCAGTATAAATTTTGGAATATTTTAACATCCTTCCTAAATTCATCTTGTTTTATAGCAGTTCAAATATAGCCTCATGCTTTACCTTATCATTTTTTTTGTTTAATCTTAAAAATGCAACATCATATTTATAGTCAGCTGCAGAGGAATACAAACCCTATTCTGAGAACTAAAATAACCGGGTACGATTTCACATGTTGGACGTTGAGTAACGTAAAACGGTCATACGAATTCAAGGATTTCACACTGACTATTTACGGTAGGACTTGAAAATATATTCAAGAAAATGAAGTGGGAAGATATGAGAAGAAGAATAAATAAAGTCTATCTAAATTTTTCCGAATTTCATGATAACATTTTACTAATATCAGAGATATTGGATAAATTAAAAGAATTGCTATAAAGGTTGAAAACGGTTAGTTGAACATTGGGTAACATTAAACCGTCATACGAATTCAAGAACGCAGAACTGAAAGCATTCTAAGAATTTCATTAGTGCCTAATACAAATGATAGAATTAAAAACGTCGGAAAGTAAATAAAACGAAGAATGACGAAAAGTTGGAAAATAAAACCCCCAAAAGGAATGATACATTTGGAAACATCTAAAAAGTGTACGTATACTGAATGAATATTGCCAGATGTGATGTAAGTTGCATAAAACAGGAATGAACGAAACTGGGTGAAATCGAACTAAAACATGACGAAAAATGAACTGGAAGAGCAATGATCAGGTTAACTTTAAGAGACAAAAAGAAGTTAAATTGATCGGATCTTCAGATGAGAAATCCGAGAAGACATTAAACTACAAAACAGGCCGCGAATGGTAAAACTTAACAGGCAGAGACGATAAAGGATGGAGCAAAAGGTCGCGGCCAATGTAGGATTTAGAAATAGTTATTATCTGTAGTGGATATTATATATTTGGTTATGTGACAAAACTTACTCTTTTTTCTTGTCGGTGAATATGTGTATATACACGGACAAGCACCCAGACTCCGCTATATATATGCATTAGTGGGAAAATAGCCATTTTTAACATGTCATTTTAAGACATGCGTTCTTTGATCCCTTATAAACAGAGAACGAGGAAAAATTGTAATCACAGAGGTTAGCTTAGGTAAAGAAAGGTGTTGGGATGTATTGGTTTTCATTGGGTTGGGTTGGGAGAAGGAATTCAGTAGTAATTTCTCCTTGGTAGTGGGAGGTATGTGGCCTGACCCTTGGGTTAGTAGTGGTAGGTGGTGGGGAAGTAACTGTTTGGCGAAAATTAATTCCTTTTTAAAAATTTTTATTTGGACTAATAGGGGGAATAGAATAATTATTGTAATTTATACTTATTTCTATGGCGACACATACTTATGATCTCCCTTCGTTTAGTAGTAGTAGTAGTAGTATATATATATATATATATATATATATATAGAGAGAGAGAGAGAGAGAGAGAGAGAAATAAATAAATAAATGGTTTATATATTAAAACATTCTGAACGTGAAGAGGTGGAACTGACACTCAGTATGTACTGATTCTTATCTCCACACGGTATCTATCTATCTATCTATCTATCTATCTATCTATCTATCTATCTTTTGATTTCATTCTTTTCATATCTATCTATTTATCTATCTCAATCTATCTATCAATCTGTCTATCTATCTATTTGATTCTTTTCATATCTATCTATCTATCTATCTATCTATCTATCTATCTATCTATCTATCTATCTATCTATCTATTTGATTCTTTTCATATCTATCTATCTATCTATCTATCTATCTATCTATCTATCTATCTCAGTCTATTCATTATCTATCTATCTATCTATCTATCTATCTATCTATCTATCTATCTATCTGTGTCAGCGTATTGGCCTAGTGTGTGAGCTATTTTTACATTATCCATTGTCACCATAAATCAGGCAGAGTTTTCAATATCCTATTTCAAGGCAAACATTAAATTATCATTTTTCAGGCCAAAGTTAACGTCATCTTTTTGAAGGATTAACGCGTCATAATCTTTTTATTTGAATTTGCTCCTGAATTGCGCTAGAAGAAGCGACATGAACTTCTATCTCGGTATCTACTAAGCGTATCGTCGTTTACTTAGCGGCTACAAACCCGAGGAATCTATGAGAGAATAACTGATTAGCGAGAAGTTCTTTTTTGTCACCGCATTATAATTGCGTAATTATTGTTCCAAGCTTAAATTAGCCAAAAGCCAAAATTGTATTGTTGCGATTCACAGCGAATCTTTCTAATTGAATACCTATATCTAATCTAAACATATTAATAAAAAGGAACTTTGTGTGTGTGTGTGTGTGTGTGTGTGTGTGTGTGTGTGTGTGTGTGTGTGTGTGTGTGTCCGTTACCTATAGACTCCGAAATGGCTGAACCGATTTTCTTGAAAATTTACACAGTTGTACTATAAGTGGCTGCGATTGTTCTTAGCTAGGTTTTGTGTCGATAATCGAAAAAATCGAGGTATAGAAGGAGTAGTCCGATTTTAATCAAATTTGATACACTCATAGACAAAAACATAAGAAACGATATTCAGAATTTCAAGGTTGCAGTTCTTACAATAGTGCAGAAAATTTGATATCGAAACAAGGAAATCAAAATTTGACTTACATCCATTCATTTTTCTTTCAGTCTACGGTTTCACTTTAACTGGAAACAACTATTGCTTTTTAGTCTTTTGTGCCAACGTCCAAAGAGTCTGAGCTCCCGGACCATGGATTAGTTTTAAAACTTTCATTACACCCGTGCAACGCCGGGCTATACTGCTAGTATATATATATATATATATATATATATATATATATATATAAATTAAAATAAATTTTCAAACAAAACAGAACAGAAAGGGAAGGGGCGGAATATAAAAAAAGTGTATAGAAAAAAAATAAAGAAAGAAAAAAGAAAAGAAACAAAAGAAAAGGAAAAGTTTTTATAATAGAAAACGCTCGATACGTGTCAAAAACAAACTTAACTTTAAATGTTTAAAAGGGTTAAAATTTTAGAAAAAGACTTATTTGAAAAAGTATACTAGGGGAAAAATATAAATAAGATTTTAAAAAATTAATTAAGTTAATCTAATTAAAAATATTTTTAGGTATAGACAAACTAAAAAAAAATTAATCTTAAAAAAATTTGATATAAATTTAAAAACATTTATATATAGAAAATTTATAAAATCTATAAAATTTATGATGTGAAAAAAGTTATTAAAAATTATAAATACTAATAGAGGAAAAAGTGGTTTAATAAAAGAATCCATATTTTATAAAGATAGACAATTAAAGGAGACTGGGAGAGGAAGGTAGAGGGGTTAAACTACTATTTAAAGTTAAAATTAAATTAATTTATCAAAAGTCATTAAATTTATATTTTTATTTTTATTTTTATTTTTATTTTTAATATTCTAAAATCTAAAAATTAGGAATTTAAAATTTAAAACTAGCTTTATGGCGGCACTTACTAATAAATTCCCTTCTAAAATTCAGGAGCAGGTGCTGGTAAGGATACTTCAATATTAAATTTTTTCTAGCAAACACAGACAGCACCTATCACGAAAATTCCTCGGAATACGGGCTGAACCTATTAGTTTCCAGCTAATTACAGGATCCAACCTTTCTTCTTTCATTTTCCAGAATATCCGTGAAAGGGCTGTCTGGTATTTTTGACCCGGGTTCGAAAAAGAATACCTGTGGTTATAAAGTCTCTGCTTAAAAGGTCTAGCGGACATAACAATATAGGTTTGGTAGTTATTTTTGTTGTTTGATGGAGAAATGCGGGCTTCATAAATCAATATATATTTATTTATTTATTTTATTTGTAAACGAGTTATTACGCGACCTATTTTTTTACCGTTCACGTGGCAGGGAATTTTTGAACGTCGCAATTTTTAAAATTACAAGAAATTATAACGTTTTTATCCATGGTTGTATAAACCTAAAAGATATTTTTAGTATGGTTACATTTAGTCATAATTTCCATTCTTTCATTCAAGAGTTCGTTTTTGTTTAGGAATATAAAAAAACCAAAAAAAACAAAAACACCATTACGTGAGCGTTCTTAATAAAAAAAAACGGTAAATGGTAAAATCAGTTTTTGAAAATCGCCTGAAGTCACCACTCATTGTGGCAACCTAAGTTGTGTAATAACTCGTTTACAAATAAAAAAATATTCTAATTGTATTGAACACTTTTTAATACAAATGTGCACTGGTCTAATTTTAATATGACCAAAAACTAAGTAATTAAACAAACAATATTGACTCTTCTAAAGCATACAAAGGCATATATATATATATATATATATATATATATATATCTTAATATATATCTTAATATATATCTTTATATATATATATATATATATATATATATATATATATATATATATATGCCTTTGTATGCTTTAGAAGAGTCACGATTGACAGGATGCGTTGTACTAAATAGTTCCTCTTCTATAAACAAGAGTTTCTTTTGTTGTGAAATTCGACTCAGTACGAGGCTGTTGATTTTCTTGGCGTCATCATAGGTCTTTTAGATTCAAACGTATCTTTGTAGACCGCATCAACGAATTATTCGTTCTTTTATACGAATACGACAGGCGTGGTAGCATCCATTCTAGGAGACAGAGGAAGGAAGATTTACTGGAGAACGCGTGCCCGCTCGTTGGCCACATGAAGGCTATCCTCTCCGAGGAATCTGGGTGCGTTAAGCGTGTCGACTCTTCAAAATTCTTGCGGGCCTCTGTCGAGATCGCACCGTTTTTAGTATTATATCCACAACTTAGAAAAAAGGCAATCGATCACTGTCAGAATGCAAACGCCCACGTGGTATTCTGACCAATCGCTTGCCAGTTTTGCTAAACTTCTGCATTCTGGGACACAGAAGTAAACAGGAAGAAAAGAGTTCGATTGTGGCACAGAGAAAGAAAAAGTGAATGTGTGTTTGTGCTTGTGTGTGAGAGAGAGGGAGAGAAAGAGTGAGTGAAAGAGAGGAAGAGAGAGGAAGACAGAGAGAAAGTGTTTGTGTGTGTGTGTGTGTGTGTGTGTGAGAGAGAGAGAGAGAGAGAAAGCGAGAGAGAGAGAGAGAGAGAGAGAGAGAGAGAGAGAGAGAGGAGAGAGTGTTTGAAATATGGTTCCAGGCACATTCTCGGTTTTCAACCCTGAAAAACGGCCTTTCGTCTCGTCTGTTCTTTCCATTAGGAGCCATGCAGTTGGCAATTAAACAAGGGAATATAGCTTTCGATGTAGGCCATTCCCCATCCTTCCGATCAGAAGAAATATATGCACACAAACATTGGAGGAAGTGAGAAATTTATCACACACAGACTCACAAAAAACACGCAAATAAAAACAAAAAGGTAAAAAACAAAATAAAACTAAACAAAAAAGTGTATAAAACTGATCACCTGTTTTCTAAAAATGAATTATGGCAAAAGAAAGAGCAACATTAGACGTTTTCTAATAACTGACCGAGCAGCCAATGCAATATACTACATATACTTCTCTTTACTTTCCAAAGAATAGTATCCGTTCTTCTCATCTTTAATGATTTTAAGGAATCATCCAGCATTCATTTTCCGAGATTTCAGTGTGACTTGAGTTACACTTCTCTTCGGTCGTTGGCCATCAAGCTTGGATCAAAGTGTAGTACCTGTTCTTTTAATCTGGAATGGTAATATTAGCCATTTATTTACAAATATACTTTTGGTATTTGTTACTTGGTTAAAATTAATAAAATGTTTCTCTTAAAACAATTTTTTCAGGAACAAAGATTTCTCGAATCCCGTAACAGTTATTCTACTTTTTAGTAGTAAAGGTGTTTTTCCTTCTGGACATTTTGCTTGAAGTTGTGAGGAATGGCAACTATCAATACACTTTGAATTTATATAGTAGTTGTAATTGGTGGCTTTCTCTGAAGTTAAGTGGCAGCATATCTCCTCAATACACGAGGATTCTCCTCAGTATTCTAGATGATTTAGAAGGGATGTTATTAATTTCACCAAATCTTTATTCTAATGCTCTTATAGCGACGGTTACGACTGCTTCTTTACATCGCACTATTTCTTCAGCTCACTGGCAAGGTTGTTGGTTGGTTGTTTTGTTTTTATGGCATATCAACCTCGACGGGTCATTTATTGCTAACTAAATTTTATTTATTTATTGCTAATAATACCTTTTTCTTTCAACAACTCATTTTTGTTTTTTTATATGTTTTGTGTTTAATAATATTTTTTTTCTTTTTTAGTATCAAGGTTCATTGGAAATTTGTTTTTTTTAAGGGCAGTGTCCCCAAGTCCTACCCTTATTATTTAACCCATAACTGGAGGGAAGGGACGGATTAATACCTTTCCCTAGGGTATGTGCGTTGTGGTACAGTGGATATCGGCTCGGAACTAGAAGCCGAGGGAGCCGAGTTCGAATTCCAGTTGAATCCATTGTATTCACTTGCGCGCAAATACCCTTGGGAAAGGTATTAATCCGTCTCTTCCTTCCAGTTATGGGTTAAATAGCAGGACAGATTGGGTTCTATAGCCTTGGTCGGCAACCAGTCTACCGCAGAAAGCAATGGCAACCTACTGCGGGATAATTTTCTTCCCAGTCAGTCATGTCTCTTTCGAGACATGATCGCCCAAGTGTGTATCATGTATGGCACTTAACTGACTGACCAGTGCTTAAGTGAATGCAGGGTATTCAGCTGGAATTCAAACTCGGCTCACCGATTTCTCTTTCCGAGCCGATATCCACTATACCACGACGCACATCCGTCACTATACGCTTACAACACCTGGTATTCCCAAACGGTCACCCATACTGATCAGGCGCAACATTGCTTTACTTCAGTGATCGAGCAAGAATCGGTGTATTCAACGTGATATGGCCGTAACCAGACTCCGTATACGCATGTCAACTCTACAATTTTAACAAGAACGAGTATGCAAGTATGCAAGGCTCACCGATTTCTCTTTCCGTGCCGATATCCACTGCACCACAACGCACATCCATCACTAAACACTTACAGTACCTGGTATTCCCAAGCGGTCACCCATCTATGTACTGACCAGACTTAATGTTGCTTAACTTCGGTGATCGAGCTAGAACCGGTGCATTCAACGTGATAGGCTATAAGCCTGGCAGGTTTTTGTTAGCTATACAAGTTTTTCTTTTTTGCTTTAGATTCTGTGGTATCCTAGTGTTTTGCAATTTTGGCAAACTTTTCAAGTCTATGTCCTGCAAACTTGAAGTCTCGCCTTTTTAACGGATGCGTGGATCTTGATCAGGGTAACCAGATTCCCTGGCAGTATAGTAAGCACTTTGTCCAGCGATGCCATGACATCAACCTGTTCGCTGCATAAATGGCTATTAAGCTGAATCTCTCGCATTTTGCTAAATCGCTGTTAAATTCCAAGAATGTTCATCATTGTTTTTAGAAGTCTTGCTGTTAATCTTGCAAGGTGAATAATGACTTTCCTCACTAGGTGGTAGGGGGAACCTTGACCAACTGACAGATTGTACAGGATTACATAGGGCCAGGAACGATCATAGAATGGCATGAAATAAATAACACCTAAACTTATTTATAAATGGAACTTTGTGTCTCTCTCTCTCTCTCTCTCTCTCTCTCTCTCTGTGTCCGTTAACTATAGACTCCAAAACGGCTGAAACCGAATTTTCTTGAAAATTTACACAGTTGTACTATAAGCGTCTGCGAGTGTTCTTAGCTAGGTTTTGTGTCAAGGTACCCCCGATAAATATCGAAAATCGATAATCGAAAAAATCGGGTTATAGAAGGTGTGGTCCGATTTTAATCAAATTTGATACACTCATAGACAAAGACATAAGAAACGATATTCAGAAGTTTCAAGATTGCAGTTCTTACAATAGTGCAGAAAATCGATAATATATATATATATATATATATATATATATATATAAAGCAAGATGTTTGTGTGTGTGTCTGTTTATCTGCCTGTATGTCTGTATTTTTTCAGCCCTTTTATTTTAGTTTTTGCTTCGGGTTTGGCTCTAAGTAGGTATAATTTTAGTTCTTAGTCTCAGCCGTGATACCATTTAGTCAGAGAATTTATTTAGCCTTGAAAATTCAGTTTAAGACGAAAAAAACCTTATCCGATATCGATACCAGGAAATCAAAATTTGATTTACATCCATTCATTTTTTTCAGTCTACGGTTTTGCTTTAACTGGAAACAACTATTGCTTTTTAGTCTTTCGTGCCAATGTCCAAAGAGTCTGATCTCCAGGACCATGGATTAATTTTAAAGCATTCATTATACCCGAGCAACGCCGGGCTATACTGCTAGTAAATTATAAATATGGAAACTCCTTATTTTTATTAAGAGCCAAAACGGGGATGAGTAGAAAAAGGAATTAGTCCACATTAATCTAAACATATTAATGAGGAATCATTATTATTTCAGATATCAACAAAACATTGTGACAACATCACATATTAGTGTGAGTGTATCATTAATGATCACAAAAATTGCCGAAATATTTGGCAAATTCATGCGTCGAAATGTTACCATGTGAAGTCATACTTGTTTCTGTTGCGCATATATAATAAAACAAACAAAAAACTATTGGCCCTGTTGCAATGTTAAAGTTAAGTACACTGAGGGAAGCCGCTCGGCACAGGTTGATCTTGAACTCTGTCGCGTAAACACACTAATTTATGAAGTTCTCTCACACTTCAGTTCTTGACAGGAGTGCTCGGAAAAAAATTGTCTGTGGTCGTCTCACCGCACAACAGAGTTTCTATCAATGACGATCGCTTTTGCATCAGTATTTGGCCGAGTAAAACGTTTCTCATGCCCTGCCACCACAGTATTCACTAGATTAAGTCACTTCAAGAGTTAAATCCCACATAAAAGGGACCAAGATTCAAAACGTCAAGGTAATCTAAGAGAATTCAATGCTATCCCAAAAAAGGAGTTCTAGATATGCTTCCATCAAGTGAAACGATGCAGGATAAAGCGTGTGGCTTCAGAAAGGGACTACTTCTAATGAAATTGAATACAGAATTGATATTTTTTGTAGTTTTCTTTTCATAGGACTAGTTATAATATTTTTTGATCAGACATCGTTTTGTAGGAAACACAATGTGTTACCCTATGTGTCCAATATGAAGTTCAATGTCTTTCTGTTGTTAGATTCCGCCATTGGCTATTGCTGCCGATGTCTTCAGCGTAACCAAAGCAGAAGTGGCTTTCGAGTGGCTTACCAATGAAACCCCTGATTTGGTACCTTGGCCAGATACGGTTTCGAATTAAAATTTTTCCTTCTCTTAGAGTAGTGGGAAAAAGAGATGGGTTCATTAGACCATATATAACCAAATTAAGGACACTAAAAACTTAATTTCTTATGCAACTCAATGTCTTTGCAATAACAGGGCAATGAACCAACATGTATTATTGCATTTTTCATGATATACATTCATTCTAATATTAACTGAATACCCGTCTAAGATCCAGAGAAAAGTAACTTGGAACAGATGTTAATTTATCTCATTAAAAATTATTCCTAGCAAGGCATTTATTTTCTAAAGATATTTTTGTCAGTTTAAAAATTTCAATTGAATTTCCTTCTCTGCACAGAGCGAGATAGGGCTTTTTAAGAAAAACAATTGAATAATTTCGAAATATTTTTTATTAATATTAAAAAATAATAAAATGAATTCTTCCAAATACTTTCCACTTGCTGGAATAACTCAATACCATTAAAAAAATTAATTAAACAAATTATTTTGCCTATTTTGTTCATTACATAAAAAATATATATTTGTCTTCACTCGACTAATTTGTTATGTGAAATGACATACGACAACAATGGTTACTATGAATGTGTTGTGTAGTTCTCCCTTTTCATAAAGATGAACCCGTCCTGACTATACTTATAATACTGCTAAAAAAGCGAGACGGGAGAATGCCGCGTTTTCACGCAGTAATTCCATTGACACTGTCGGCTCTCTGCCTTCGAGCGGAGAGTATTAACCCAGTCGTGGATCCGCCGAAGGGTAGAGTCACGACTGGGCAAAATTAGACAGATATTTTGGTTGGGCTATATGGCCCGGAGAACCCACGTTGAAAAGGCCTTGGGCAACATTTTGCTCTAGTGGTGAGAGGTAAATAAATACCGCGTTTTCACAGAGAGTTAACCGGAGAATACGAGAGTCCAGAGAGAGATTAACAGTCAGTACATAGTAGTTAATAGTAGCGCTGTGCTCCACTCATTGAGAAGATTATTATGTAGTGCCCATCAGCTTCCGACACGGACATACTCAATATACAACGGCTTCACTTCCAGAGACTTGTAAATATACTTTTTACTAATCCGCATTTCTACTAATCCGCATTTTTACTAATCCGCATTTCTGGACTACTAATCTTCATTCAAGTCTGTATCCTTACTTTAACACACTTATTTCCTATCTCAATTACTGGTCATTGTTCATTTATTTGTGCGGGTTCAATTCCCGGGATCCACAACAGAATGCTAGAGAAACTAAGATGTTATAAAACGTTGCAGGGCGTGAAATTACAGAATTATATAAAATCTTAAGAATTTTATTTTAAGATTTAAAAAAAATAATATCTTTTATCTTCAGTCATTGCTGAGTTTTCTTTACTTTTAACCTAGTGGTAAATCTAAGCTATGCTTAGTTTAGGGCAATTTGAACTTGTGTAAGATTAGCAAGATTTTCTCACTAAATCAGTTGCGATAAAACAGTCACTTCGATCGAAACTAGGTGCTCTAAAATTTCGGCCTTGTGCTAAATCTAAGCTATGCTCAGTTTATGAGACATCGAAGTAGTAAAATGGTCAGCAAGCTTGCCTCGCTAGATCAATTTCGACTGAATAAAGAGTCCGATCCATTCTGCGTATCGCATATTTTTGACTACATCTAAGCTATTCTTAGAAAAACACTATATATATAGGTAAACTCAACACTTAATGAAACTGTTAAATATTGAGAAGAAAACAAACAACGCATAAACAGTTTTCCTCTCAAATATTTATATTGTTCTGGATAATATCTATTGAACTCTCTATTTTTATCCAACTAGTAATTTTTATTAATTAGATAAAACCAACTGGTCAACTGTATCATCTTCTCCTTTCTTACGGGTTCGCCATTCTCTCATATATATATAATCACCAGAAAAATATCAAGTTTCACGTTTTGCAGCTTGGACAAATTTCTTACATACAACATGTGACCAATGACCACATGTGCATTTACTTTGCCCTCATCAGCCGCTAACCAAGGGTGAATACACAGTTTCGGTGGTTTAAAGCGGGACTGCCACCCCTGGCACCACCAGCAGCAATTGCTACTGGGCAAAGTAAATGACAGAAAAATATATATAACTTTAAAATTTGTACATGGCATCAGAAATTACTCAAGGTAGGTAGCTTGTTACCAGAATATATATATATATATATATATATATATATATTGCATTTCATGCATAATAATCAGAGTGATTTTCAGAAGTCTGCTGAATTAGTTAGTAAACCGTTGTGTTACTGAAGGCAAATCTCACTGTTAGTATATTTCATTCAGATTAGGAACTACCTACATTGCCTACCTAGACGGCATGTTCTTTATATATATATATATATATATATATATAAAACGTAGAATAGTTGCTATATACGTCAGGTAAATTCCGATAGAGACGAACTCAAAAGAACTCAATGTTAAATTTATTTAATTTAACAGAGTAATATTATCTAGAAAATATTTTTAGATATTCTACAAATAAATCTTCTACAATTAATTGGATTAATCAATCCCTCCAAAACTGAATTAGGTTTAATTTCTAGTAATATATTTAAGAAGATAATACTGTCCATACAGGAGAGTCTCCATACAAATTTATGGAAAGACTCGTCTGATACCATTACATGGTTCCAAAATATTCAAGATAAGAATAAAGTTTCATTTTTGTAATTTGATATCGTAGATTTATACCCCTCTATTTTGTACGATTTATTAGTTAATAGTTTAAACTATGCTAAAAACTTTACTTATATTTCCAATAATAAAATGGATATAATTTTAACCTCTAGAGATTCTCTGCTAGTATACAATGGTTCTACCTGGACTAAAAGTATTAACAATAGCTTTGATGTCTCAATGGGAGCTTATGATTCAGCTCAAATCGCGGATCTATTAGGGATATATATATATATATATATATATATATATATATATATATACTACTCGGTAGAATTGTTGATCTTAATTAAGTAGGTATTTACCGAAATGATGGCCTTATATATATATATCCCTAGCAGTAACGGCCCTGTTACATCGAGAATTTTGAAAAAAATTATTAGAGCATTTAAAATTTTAGGTTTTAAAATCGAAATTTCATCTAATCTCAAAATTGTTAAATTTTAGTCATTATCTTTAACCTATCAAATAATACATTTAAACAATACCAAAAAAATTAATCAATCCCCTATCTACATTAATGTTAATTCAAATCATCCTAAATCTATCATTAAACAAATACCTAAAATAGTTAATATTAGAATTAATAAATGATCATCTAATAAGGAAATATTCGATAAGATTAAAACGATATGCAATGAAGCTCTTACGAAGAGTATTTTTAAAAATGAAATACTATACCAAGAAAAATTGAAAGATAAAACTAAAAATGGAAACAAAAGCAAAATTAGAAAAATAAACATAATATCGTTCAACCCTCCTTTCTGGAAGTTGTCCAATGTAAACATAAGTAAATATTTTTAAAATTTAATTAGCAAACACTTCCACCAAAATAACCCCCTAAGTAAATTATTCAACAGAAAGACTCTTAAAATTAATTATTCAACTACCAATAACATGCAAAACATAATTAATTCTCATAATAATAAATTATTCAAAAACTTCTATAACAAACCTCTAGAAAATAAACTTTTCTGCATTTGCATCAATAAAACCAACTGTCCCGTTGATGGCAGGTGTAATTCTGAAAAAAGCTGTTTATGAAGCCACTAATTTTCTAGAAAAGGTCCCTAGTAAAAACAGAATTTATATAGGGATATCTGCAGGTAGTTGGAAACAGAGACTTTACAATCACAGACACTCGTTTTCCAACGCCTTCTTGAAACAGCAAACGGCACTGTCTAAATACTACTGAGATATAAAGGATGGAGGATTTAACCCACTGGTCAAATGGAGGATAATAGAATATCTTAAAACTCCCAACAACATCAGGTACAGGTGCAGTTTATGCCTGGAGAAGAAATTTATTATTATCAAATACAATAATGCAAAGGAACTATTTAATCAACGTAACGAATTGATATTTAAATGCAGGCATAAGAATAAGTATAAAATAATGTAGCTAGATCAAAATTATAATTTAAATTAATTCAATTTACAAAGGTGGTTTCTTTTAGAGAAAAATTTAGAATTTACCGTTGGAAACGTTTTACCCCAAAATAATTTTTTTACAGTTATTATGTTTATAGGCATATTATATTATTGTAATGCTTCTATAATATTTTAGATTGTAATCTTGTATGCATATGTATATGAATGTGCGAGTATGTACGTGTATAATTGCATATATGTGTGTAGGTGCATATATATATATATATATATATATATATATATATATATATATATATGTATGTATTTATGTGTGTGTATGTGTTGTGTATGTATTGTGTATGTATATATGTTTGTGTATGTGCATATATTTTATATATATATATGTATGTATTTATGTGTGTGTATGTGTTGTGTATGTATTGTGTATGTATATATGTTTGTGTATGTGCATGTATGTATGTGTGTCTATATATATGTATATATATTTTAATGAAAAATATATATGGGATATGTATATATTTGTTTTTGTATGTATTATGATGTATGTGTATATATGAATAAGTGTATGTATTATGTATTTATATGTATAGATATATATGTATGTGTATATATGAATATGTGTGTATGTATATATTTATATGTATCGATATATATATACATGTATATATATATACATGTATATATATGTGTATGTATATGTGTATGTATGTATAGATTTTTTAAATATTATTATTATTATTATTATTAATGTTAAAACTTATATATATATTTTATTATTTTATTATTATTATTATTTTATGAATATTATTTTATTTTTATTATTAAGATATTTTTCTTTTTTAATATTATTATTACTATTATTATTAGTGTTATATATTTATATATATATATAATTTAAAATTTTTATTATTATTATTTTTATAATATTATTTCATTACTATTATTTGGTATCTTTTTTTTCTTTTTTCTAATAATAATAATACTGTTATTATTAGTGTTAAAAGTTTATTGCTATGTTTAAGATCTGTTTCTTATTATTATTGTTATTATTATTATGTCATTTTTCATCATATTTAGATTTCTGCATTGGTCTCACTACCAACCAAGTCTGCGGGGAGACCTAAGGCAGGTAGTGGCGTGTTGTTATGACTCCATTTCATGTTTTTCTATCCTCCCTATCATCCCCAGCATTACATAGATAACGTTTTCCTTAGTGTGTGGGCTGTACTTAATAATACAATTTTTTGTATATCTCTTAAGCTGGGGTTTCCAGGGATTCTTTCAATGTGTTGTTTTGTTCCATTTTTTATCATTCCAAGTGCACCTACTATCACTGGCACAACTCTTGTTTTCAATTTCCACATTTTTTCTATTTCAATTTCCAGGTCTTTATATTTTGACAGTTTTTCAAATTCCTTGATTGCTATGTTACAATCCGCTGGACAAGCCATATCAATTAATAGACAAGTTTTCTCCTTCTGGTTTTTAACAATAATGTCTGGCCTGTTTGCTTCAATTTTTCTGTCTGTGTAGATGGTGTAATCCCATAGAATGGTTACATCTTCTATTTCTGTAACCGGTGCTGGATGATGTTCATACCAGTGTTTGTTTACAGCTTTTCCATAATGTTTGCACATTGCCCAATGTAAATATTGCCCAACTCTATCGTGGCGATTTTTATATTCGTTTGGGGCAAGCACAGAACAGCCTGAGATTAGGTGGTCTATTGTTTCTTGGTGTTTATCACAAAACCTGCATTTTGGATCCATATTATTATGCATAATATTTGCCTGAAAGTTTCTCGTGAAAAGACTTTGGTCTTGTGCTGCAAGTATAAATCCTTCAGTTTCAGACTTTAATCCAGATGCACGTAACCATCGATGAGTATTAACTTTGTCAACATTGGATTTATTGGCACGTACTGGATATTGGCCATGCAGAGGTTTGTCTTGCCAGCGCTGTTTCATCTTTTCAAGAGCTTTATCTTTGGCTTTCATTTTCATATTTTTTGCCGCAATAGTTGGTTCTTGGCTACTGTTTTGCTTTTCTACAGAATCTACTAACTGTAATTCTTGTTTGTATTTACTGCCTTCTTTTATTATTGAATATTTTTTCTTTCTTTCTTCATGTTGCCTTACTAATTGTATCATCCAATCCTTTGTTGTTTCTATGTATGTTAGTAAGCCAATAGTTGTTGTCTTGTATGACAATTCCAGCTGAATAAGACCCCTTCCACCTTCTTTACGGGGTATGTATAGACGGTCTACATCAGCCTTTGGGTGATGCATCCTATGCTTAGAAAGAAGCTTTCTTGTTTTAACATCCATTCGCCTGATGTCGTTTAGAGTCCAGTTTAAGATGTTGAAGCTATATTGGACAACTGGGATTGCAAGGCTATTAATGGCCATAACTCTATTCTGTGAATTTAATTCAGTTTTTAATATCATTCGTAGCCTTCTATAGTACTCTTTACGCACTATTTCTTTCATTTTTTTATGGTGAATGTTTTCGCTCTCATTTACACCTAGGTATTTATAAGCTTCTTCTGGTTTCAATTCTTTTATTGTTACAGCAGGGTCTAGGCTAATTGAGGATGTTTCTTGTATTGATCCACGTAAAACTGTAGCTTTAGCACATTTATTCAAATTAAATTTTATTCCAATGTCTTCGCTGAAGCATTTTACAGTTTGCAGAAGACCTTCCAGCTCATTATCATTCTTAGCATATAACTTTAAGTCATCCATGTAAAACAGATGGCTTATTTTCTTTTGGCCTATTTTATAACCACATTCTGTCTTATTAAGTTGACTGGTTAGTGCTATTAATGATATGCAGAATAGTAAGGGAGATAAAGAATCACCTTGAAATATACCTCTTTTGATGTTTATTTCAACAGACTTATCGGTTCCATTTATATGATTGAGGTAAAGGGTTGTTTTCCATATAGACATGCACTGTTTGATGAAATTGATGATGACGGGCGATATCTTGTATATATTTAAAGTCTTTAAAATCCATTCATGTGGCACACTATCGAATGCCTTTCGGTAGTCTATCCAGGCAGTACTAAGATTTTTCTTTGTCTTGTAGCAGTTTTCCAGGATCATTATTATTATTATTATTATTATTATTATTATTATTATTATTATTATTATTAATTTGAAAATTTTCTGATATATATATTTATTATTATTATTAATAATATTATTTATTGCTATTATTTAAGATATTTTTAAGTTTGTATTTTAATGTTTTGTTTATCATTATTTAAACTATATTTATAATATAATACTACTAGTGGTTATATTTTAATTTGTATTAAAAAGTATGATTTACAACTTATTTTTACCGTAAATATATCCCATCATATTTAAAATTAAATTTTAATGTTAAATTTCCATGTCATGTTTTTCTAAGAAAGCAGATGAATTGCAATAGACGCTGGTGTCGATCTAAAACGTTAACTTTAATTTCCTTTCTCTTTATGTTTTTCGTTCTCCTTCCCTTTCTTTTCTTTTTCTTTCTCTTTTTTCCGTTTATCAATTTTCTATATTTTTCTTTTTCTTTCTCTCTTTGGTTTTGTTTTGAATGAGCGAGGAAATGTTTTTTTGTAGATTATAAATGTCTATTCTCGATATGGGCACGTGAGTGTCTGTGTAACTATTTTCTGTATTATTTTGAACATTAACTGTTGCATCATATGAGTCTGACGAGCAGCAAAGTTTGCTGCGAAATTCTTATTACCCATGAAATTGTAGAATATATATATATATATATATATATATATATATATATATATATTCCATTTTTAAACGAGTTATTTCGCTACCTAGGTTTCTACCATGAATGGTGTCTTCAGGCGATTTTTAATAACTGATTTTACCTTTTACCGTTTTTCTTTTTAAGAACGATCTTGTAACGGTGTTTTAATTGAACGTTCACGTGGCAGGGAATTTATAAACGCGCATTGTTTAAATTAAAATGAAATTATGACGTTTTCATCTATGATTGTATGAACCTAAAAGGTATTTCTTAGTGTGGATGCATTTAGTCATAATTTTTGATCTTTCATTTAACAGTTTGTCTTTATTTGGGAATGTCAGAATTTCTAATTTTTCTTCTTGGCACAGTCTACATATTTGTCCACCATTGTAAGGTGTTGGGACGCCCGTGCCTATTCGGCTATAATGGAATATGCCATTACTATGTAAAGTAATGGTGGCATCTACGTAGAGAGTGTGCCGAGCAGCCGATCGACAAGTCAGTCGTAGACTTCCGGTGACGACCCGGAAGTACCCATTGCTCATACTACGTCTTAAGACGGTTGGAACGATTAACCTTTATTCTTGTATTGGATACTAATAACCTTTGTAAATACTATTTTCACGGAATACAACAATTAACCTATTCCTGTTGTTGAGTTATTTATTCTTACTCACGACCTAACATAAGGCTTGGCTGTTTTTACAATGCTTCACGTTATTTCTGGGTCTTTTCCATATTTTGATTTCAATTTCCAGACGTGGTTAGCCAAATATGGAAAATATTCAAAAATTCTACAATGTAAATGTATCGAATACTTTTTAATACAAATGTGTACTGGTCTAACCCTATTAGGGCCAAAAACTAAGTATTAAACAATATATCAGTCAGTCAGTCAGTTAAATGCCGTACGTGATACACGCTTGGGCGATCATGTCTCGAAAGAGACATGACTGACTGTGCAGAAGATTATCCCGTAGTAGGTTGCCATTGCTTTCTGCGGTAGACTGGTTGCCAACCAAGGCTATAGAAACCAATCTGCCCTGTTATTTAACTCATAACTGGAAGGAATAGACGGATTAATACCTTTCCCAAGGGTATTTGGGCGTAAGTGAATGCACTGAATTCAGCTGGAATTCGAACTCGGCTCCCCGATTTCTCGTTCCGGGCCGATATCCAATGAACCACAACGCATATCCTTCTTATAATTTTACTTTCATTTTCAGGTATTGGTATCAACCAAATTAAAATTATACATTTAATAAATGATGAAAAATTTACATCCCAGATTTATAATTTATAATGGCCTTGATCAACGTTAATATAAAAAAGGAAATTTCAAATTTAAAAACGATCAGTTTATAATATGCACCTCACAATTCTATAGCGCATGAAACTCCGAGTCGAGCTTCAGACGTAGGATAATATGCATATTTACAAAACAAAATGTACAATTTTATAGTAGCTTGTTGTTTGTATAATTTCTAAAGTATAATTTATTCTCCTGATGAGATGTTGGTCGAAAGAGCTCTAGAGACTATAAATATATTCCTTGTTTTTAAAGTTGTGTATAAATTTTGTACCTGTAAACATTTCTTTATATATATATATTTTTTTCTAAACATATACTGTTAAATAAAAGAACACAATATATATATATATATATATATATATATATGTGTGTGTGTGTGTGTGTTTGTGTGTGTGTGTGTGTGTGTGTGGTTTCCGGCTTTCTCTTTTCCAATCTTTTCACTTTTCTTTCTTTTTTTTTTCTTTCTCATTTTTTTGTCAATTGGAGTAGATAGACTAAACTATCGCCCGGTGCACACTCCACCAACGTCTATTGTACAGGTGTTGAGGCTCATCCCTTGTTCCCTGTTTAGGATGTGGTTTCCGGCTTTCTCTTTTCCAATCTTTTCACTTTTCATTTTTTTTTCTTTTTCATTTTTTTTTTTACTCAATTGGAGTAGATAGACTAAACTATCGTCCGGTTCACACTCCACCCACGTCTATTGTACAGGTGTAGAGGCTCATCCCTTGTTCCCTGTTTAGGATGTGGTTTCCGGCTTTCTCTTTTCCAATCTTTTCACTTTACTTTTATTTTATTTTCTTTTTTTTTCTTTCTCATTTTTTTTTTCAATTGGAGTAGATAGACTAAACTATCGCCCGGTTCACACTCCACCCACGTCTATTGTACAGGTGTAGAGGCTCATCCCTTGTTCCCTGTTTAGGATGTGGTTTCCGGCTTTCTCTTTTCCAAATCTTTTCACTCTCACGTAGCCCTCTGCACCCCTCTTGCTAGGGGTGATATGATTATATATATATATATATATATATATATATATATATATATATATATATAAAAACGAAGAAGATAATAGTAAAATAAGAAACGTGAATTACATGTTAATAATGCTATCTTTTTGGTTTGAGTGATATAATCTGCGTAGACAGACAAAATTTAGCCTTAGTCGAATTTTAAAAAAATTAATATGACATGTTAGTTTTAGCTTATAACATGTGTTTTTAATTAAAAGCATTTGTTCTTAGAAGTTTGTATTATATAACTTGAAGATTGTGCCTCATGTTACATTCTACATACATATTGCTTTCATTGTTTTTAAATCTAAACACGGAAAGATTGTTGTGGAACCTTCGAAGAAAGAAACACCTAATTCATTAGACTTCAAATAACAAGGTTCAATAAAAACTGTCAGGAGAATCAATAAAGTTTCTCAAATCTTTTACATATCTCAAGTGAATCGGCTACACCTAATCAATAGCTCCATCTACTGCAATGTTAAGTCACTGTGTCGGGCTTAGAAATTTTTATTGCCAGAATCTATATAAAATCTACCATTCGTCTGCGCATTGAATAATGTTGCCATATCTGGTCGGGTTCTCCTTTTATTCACCTCGGGATTCTCGACAAAATCCGCATGAGGATTAGGTAGCTCGATTTCAGTCACTTTCTCACCAACTGGATATGACTTCCCACTGTCTTTTCCACAAAGATCTTCACAGCTTCTGCTCTGACGAGCTTATCTTCCTGGTGCCCCGTCTACACGAATTTACTCAAGCTAGGATGTGCGTTGTAGTGCATTGGATATCGGCTCGGAATGAGAAATCGGGGAGCTGAGTTCGAATTCCAGCTGAATTCATTGCATTCACTTATGCGCAAATACCCTTGAGAAAGGTATTAATCCGTTTATTCCTTCCAGTTATGGGTTAAATAACAGGACAGATTGGGTTCGATAGCCTTGGTTGGCAACCAGTCTACCGCAGAAATAATCTTCGGGATTATCTTCTGCCCAGTCAGTCATGTCTCTTTCGAAGCATGATCGCCCAAGCGTATATCATGTATGGCACTTAACTGACTGACTGAATAATTTGGCAACTAGGTCAAACTCTTTTACAGTCAAAACAGTCAATTATTTTCCCCACATCTAATCTACCAGTTTCTTTTCTAGCAGTTTCTGCCCGTGGGTCTCTCCTTCGTGGGTCTCTCCTCCGCATACTTGTTTTCCTGATAGCTACAACCTCCAATAATTTAAGTGCAAGGTCAACTGCCAACTTTAATCTTCTTGATTCCTATCTTCCTGGCTTACGGCCATATCACGTTGAATACACCGGTTCTTGGTTGATCACCGAAGTTAAGCAACATTACTTAGATGGGTGACCGCTTGGGAATACCAGGTGCTGTAAGCGTTTAGTGACGTATGTGTGCTGTGCTACAGTGGATATCGGCTCGAAAAGAGAAATCGGTGTGCCGAGTTCGAATTCCAGTTGAATACCCTTCATTCATGTAAGCATTGGTATGTGCGTTGTGGTACAGTGGATATCAGCACGGAATAAGAAACCGGGGAGCCGAGTTCGAATTCCAGTTGGATCCATTGTATTCACTTACCCGCAAATACCCTTGGGAAATGTATTAATCCGTCTCTTACTTCCAGTTATGGGTTAAATAGCAGGACAGACTGGGTTCTATAGTCGGCAACCAGTCTACCGCAGAAAGCAATGGCAACCTACTGCGGGATAATCTTCTGCCCAGTCAGTCATGTCTCTTTCGAGACATGATCGCCCAAGCGTGTATCACGTATGGCACTTGACTGACTGACCCTTGGGAAAGGTATTAATCCGTCCCTTCCCTTCATTTATGGGTTAAAAAAACAGGGTAGGACTTGGGGATTCTGCCCTAAAAAAAAAACAAATCCCAATGAATCTTGATACTCGAAAAGAAAAAAAGTATTACTATATACAAATCTTATATAAAACAACAATAAATTGTTGAAAGAAAAAGGTATTACCAGCAATAAAAATAAAAATAGTTGGCAAATAAATGACCCGCCGAGGTTGATATGCCATAAATCAAAACAGCCAACCAACCAACCAACCAACCAATCTTTCTCCTATCCTTTCTCTGACATCCCGTGCATCTAGGTCTTCTTTTCGCTCTCCTTTCATGTAACGCTCTGCGCACCAGCGACAGTACTGCCTTGCTTGGGGTGAAACGATTATAAAATATTGAGGAAGAGAAATAAATTCTAATGAAAAGGGCAATGAAGATTCACATAGCTGAAGCCTAGAGCTCCTTGAATAAGATTGATTTAATCTGGGAATCTCATCTACCAGACAATTTCAAGCGGAGATTCTCTCGAATATCTGTAGAGGGAATTTTAATGTATGGCGCTACTACTTTGACATAAACTAAAACCCTGGTCTCTAAGCCTGATGGAACCTAAACTCATAAATAAACGTAAAGAATTTTTTAATCATATCACCCCAAGCAAGGCAGTTTTACTGCCACTGGTGCGCAGGGTTACATAGGGGGAAAGTGATGAGAAAGAGGGGTAGGTTATAGGGGGTGTCAAGAAGAGGGTAATAGAAGGATGAGTACTGGTGTGATGAGGGGTGGAGTGGATGGAGAAATGAGTTTGAGAGAAAGGATGCGAGTTAATGAGATAGGAGATGACTATTGATCTTACATTTAAATTCTTGGAGATTGTAGCTGTCAGGGAAGCAAGTATACGGAAGGGAATTCCACAGGTGGGAAGTGCGAGAAAAGAAGCTGTTAGAGTAGAAATTGCGGTTACATTTTATCGGTTACACTATAAAAGAGTGGGACCTCGTTGCTAGTCTAGTAGCTCCAGTAAATTCATACATAGGGGGCACCAGTGATCTAAGTACATTGGCGTAAAAGCCGTGAAAGTATTTGTAGAAGAGACACAGGGAAGCCAATTATGGATACCATGCAGAAATCACCTGTAAGATCTATATTACATACAACCAATAGTATTTACGAAATCAAATGTTCCTAAAACAACTGTATTACAGATCAAACCAAATTTCTCAATAATTATATTGGATATAAAACCTAACTGCAGTACCTTGCCGATCATTTTAATCAAACTTGCATAAAAGAGGGTATGCTGTCTTAATACACAATAAAATCTATATATATAATTAATGTGGAAAAGTTTGTTGCCGCTTAACTGAGCAGAGTTATGCTGACTTCGAAGTTTCGTGAAAGCATTACTGAGATGTCTTCCCTCTTCAGGGATTTTGCTTCTTCTGCTGAAGAAAGAAAAGAAGCAGAAGAAACAAAATCCTCGAAGAGTAAAGACACAACAATAATGCCTCCACGAATCTTTGAAGTCGGCATAACACTGCCCAGTTAAGTAACAAATTCTCCACATTAATTATGCTCTATCTCTATCTCAATTTCGAGCACTTCATGACAAAAATCCTGCTTGCCAAAAATGCCTTTCTACCAGTAAGCGACTGAAAAAAACAAAAACAACATTCCTAGCACTAAGGATCATTACCTCTTAACACTTTGTGTGTGTGTGTGTGTGTGTGTGTGTGTGTGTGTGTGTGTGAAGACTCTTGCAGGTTAACAAGCCGTAAAAAACAAATGTCAGTTGATTATCACGGATAGGGTCTAATAGTTCAGTTCCTAGAGCTGACCTGTTGGACTACTTAAACAGAATTTTTGATTTTTTGTTTTTAATATAGTAGTGAAGGATTGGGTAGGATTCATTTAAATTTAAACAAGAACTGATAGCAGAGACGTGGCTTTCCAAACTGCCATACTTGAGTTTTGAAATCACGATTGACCTCTGCCGAGACTGGTTGCTAACCAAGACCAGTCTGTTCTGCCGGATGGTGAAGCGATGAATTAATACTTTTCTCAATGATATTTCAACGAACTCGATAAGAATTCGAACAACTCACAGATTTCTCATTCCGAACCGCTAACCATTACAGATTTTGCTCATCCTCCCCAAGAAGATCTGTTTGGAGACCACCTGCTGCAACAACTCTCATTATTATGTTTTTGTTTGAAAGCTGTGAATGGCTTATCAGTTGCCTTCACCACGAGATTAGTCTGGATTATCACTTTTGGAAGATGAGCTGCTGGACCCTCATAAAAAAATGGTGGGTGAATTCATTATATATAAAGAAATATATATAAAGAAATATATATAAAGAAATATATATAAAGAAATTACTAAGAGTAGGTGGACTGTAGGTATTATTTTTAACGATGATATTTATGCATATATTAATAAAATTTGAAAATGAAATAATTGTATTAGTAAATATAATTGTATATATAATCTCAAAATAAATGTTATTATTCACTGTTCATCTACTTTTGGATCATCCTGGATTTATATTTAATTGTCAATGTAATAATTGTACTAGCAAATATAATTGCATGTGTTATCTCAAAATAAATGCTATCTTTTACTGTTCACGTAATTTTGGACCGGCTGTATAAGCTATAAAACATATTTAATTAATAAAATATCCCATATACCGAATGGATAAATAGAGCGACTGAAACAAATCAGTTGCGGACACTAGCTGAAATATATCTACATCGAATAACGTTAATTAAATATTCGACGAATCATTGTTGCGCTAAGAATCACTTTGGGGATACAAGTCCGAATAGATCAAAGTCAAATAATGGTCATTCCCAATGTCAGAAATTGGCCAAACATTGTGACAAATATACCCAAATTGAGGACAATTTGAATAGAACAATGTAGGGTAATATTAATTCAAAATATTGAATAGATCAATGTAGGATAATATTAATTCAAAATCAAGTTGAGGACACTGGTCTGTACAAATCAATATCGAGTAATGACCATCAATCAACAGGGAAAGAGCTGAAACATTGCGTACGATATTGGTAGCAAGGTTTAATTTTACAGTTGAAACGGCTAAACATAACCGTAAATTCTATACTAACAGTTTCTTCGCTTTCACTTTTCGCTTGTAGAACACTTTCATGGCTTCTTGCTTCCCTGTCAACTTAGATATGCAAAAAATTAAATGCAATGTCAATCATTATCCTTGGTCTTCTTTTATTTTCTTCTCTTCAGCAGACCGCCTGCAGTCTCTCTCTCACCGGCGCGACGTGGCTTCCCTGTGTCTCTTCTATAAATACTTTCACGGCTTCTGCTCCGATGAACTTAGATCACTGGTGCCCCCTACGTTCGAATTTGCACGAAATACTAGATTTGCAACTAGATTCCACCTTTTTACAGTGAAACCGATAAAATACAACCGCAACTTCTACTTCAACAGTTTCTTTTCTCGCACTTCCCGACTATAGAATTCCCTTCCACGAGACTTCTTCCCCGATGGTTACAATCTCCAGGAGTTTAAATGTAATGTCAATAGACACCCCCTAACAAACTAACCCGCTTCCATTCTTTTAAAAACTCTTCCCACCCACCCAACTATCTATCACCCCCTTCTGACATTTCTTATATCTAACCACTCTTTCTATTTATCTTCCCCCATGTAGCCCCAAGCGCAATAGTGGCAGTGAAATGCCTTGCTTGGGGGAAATGATTAAAAAAATATTATTTTTTCATATATTCTGTAATATTTAGTAACCACTTGATATTTAACCCATAACTGGAGGGAAGAGATGGATTAATACATTTCCCAAGGGTATTTGTGCGTAAGTGAATGTAAAGAATTCAACTGGAATTCGAACCCGGCTCGTTCCGTTCGTTATTTTTATATTTATATCTACCGGCCTGATTTTTATTACAAAATGTGTGCTATCCAGCAGGATTCGAACCTGCGACACCTATTACATAGGGGAAGCATACCATTTGATCTGGTACCGTCTTGACCACTCGACCATGAATAGCCTCTTGACCCGACGAGGTTTTTATCATGCTTATATAACACAATTTTCGATTTTACCGTAAACAAGCATATCTGCTCTGAAATGTATCGTAATGTCAACAAATGTAAACATGTTACGGAAATTAACGAATTTTAACGAAACTTGGTTATAAGCAACCGACAATTTGTAATGAATTATTTTTAACATTATTTTTTACCTTATTTTTACATTATTTTCGTAATAAAAAATTATCGTAAATAATCAGGCCGGTAGATATAAATATAAAAATACTGTTTAATTAAAAACAGAATATCTACTTAAATACGAGTATCGGTAAAAATAATGTTCAAAATATTTCATTACAAATTGTCGGTTGCTTATAACCAAGTTTCGTTAAAATTCGTTAATTTCCGTAACATGTTTACATTTGTTGACATTACGATACATTTCAGAGCATATACATTTATATATATAACATGAGATGACAAAGTAATATTCAGTATCTTTCAGGAACTTATTCAAAGATTTAATATCAGCAAAAGAAATAATGTTCACCTCGACGTAAACCAGTATTAACGTAGTCTCTTCTAGAATACTTCTACGACTTCATGCACTTAGCGTCTCTCCCACATTTCGAAACAGCCCACTAAGTTCACTTCCGGGATTGACGTCAGCTACTTCATCAAGTAAAGTATAGCAGTGTTAAGGAAGTAACAGGCATTGATAATACGTAGTTAGGACTAGAATTTATTCAAGGTCTTTGTGAATGCAACGGTGACGATATCACCCACTTGCGAATCACTGCTGGTTGAGTAACATCAGTATAGAGTTCTGTGTTTCGAGAGTTAGGTTTATTCTGTTTAGTTGCCAAAGTATCTGGATGTGTGTTGTGGAGCAGTGGACGTCGGCTCGGAACGAAAAATCAGAGAACCGAGTTCGAATTCCAGTCGAATTTGTTGCATTCAATTACGCGCAAATACCCTTGGGAAAGATATTAATCCATCTCTTCTCTCTCCAGTTATGGGTTGAATAGCAGGTCAGAATGGGTTCTATAGCTTTGGATGGCAACCCGTCTACCGCAGAAAGTAATGGCGACCTACTGCAGGAAAATATTTTGCCCAGTCAATCATATCTCATTTGAGACATGATCATCCAAACGTGTATCACGTATGGTACTTAACTGAATGACTGGCTGCCAGAATATATAAAACTGTCCTTGTGGTTTTAAAAAATGGCTGGATATTTTTCTGACAATTCTCATTGAAAAAAGAATAGGTTTTCGGTCGCATTTGTTCACGAAATTAAATTTCAAAGTTCTCTTATTGACTATAATCAATAATTCTTTATTAGATTCATTCATTTTTTACGACTTAGCAACCCTTTGCAGGATATTTAAAAACCATAATTTTTTTATATCCTAAGAATATCTCTTTTTTTAAAAAATCATTTCACCCCAAGCATGGCATTTCACTGCCACAGTTACGCAGGGGGTTACATAGAGGAAACTGATGAGAAAGAGTGGTTAGGGGGTTACATAGGGGAAAGTGATGTGAAAGAGTGGTTGGGGCTTACATAGGGGAAAGTGATGTGAAAGAGTGGTTGGGGCTTACATAGGGGAAAGTGATGAGAAAGAGTGGTTGGGGGTTACATAGGGGAAAGTGATGAGAAAGAGTGGTTAGGGGGTTACATAGGGGAAAGTGATGAGAAAGAGTGGTTAGTGTGTTACATAGGGGAAAGTGATGAGAAAGAGTGGTTAGTGTGTTACATAGGGGAAAGTGATGAGAAAGAGTGGTTAGGGGGGTTACATAGGGGAAAGTGATGTGAAAGAGTGGTTGGGGCTTACATAGGGGAAAGTGATGTGAAAGAGTGGTTGGGGCTTACATAGGGGAAAGTGATGAGAAAGAGTGGTTGGGGGTTACATAGGGGAAAGTGATGAGAAAGAGTGGTTAGGGGGTTACATAGGGGAAAGTGATGAGAAAGAGTGGTTAGTGTGTTACATAGGGGAAAGTGATGAGAAAGAGTGGTTAGTGTGTTACATAGGGGAAAGTGATGAGAAAGAGTGGTTAGGGGGTTACATAAGGGAAAGTGATGAGAAAGAGTGGTTAGGGGGTTACATAGGGGAAAGTGATGAGAAAGAGTGGTTGGGGGTTACATAGGGGAAAGTGATGAGAAAGAGTGGTTAGGGGGTTACATAGGGGAAAGTGATGAGAAAGAGTGGTTAGGGGGTTACATAAGGGAAAGTGATGAGAAAGAGTGGTTAGGGGGTTACATAAGGGAAAGTGATGAGAAAGAGTGGTTAGGGGGTTACATAAGGGAAAGTGATGAGAAAGAGTGGTTAGGGGGTCACATAGGGGAAAGTGATGAGAGAGTGGTTAGGGGGTTACATAGGGGAAAGTGATGAGAGAGTGGTTAGGGGGTTACATAGAGGAAAGTGATGAGAAAGAGTGGTTAGGGGGTTACATAGGGGAAAGTGATAGGAAATGTCAGAAGGAGGGTGATAGACGGGTAAGGTTACCAAGGATACCGCGGATGGGAAGAGTGTTTGAGAGAATGGGTGCGAGTTAGTGTATTAGGAGGTGTCTATTGACCTTACATTTAAACTCCTTGGAGATCGTAGCTGTCTGGGAAGCAAGTATACGGAAGGGGATTCCACAGAGAGATAATAATGATTTAGAGATACAAATCTTACTAATTAACCTATAACTGGGGGGAAAATGTTGGGTTCAAAATTTTCTCAAGAGTATTTGTGGCTAAGTCAATATAACGAACCCAACGGGAATTAGAACTCAGTATTACGATTAAAAATTCCGTGCCATTATCTATTAAAACACACTAGCACATCCATACTCCTTTGTCAGTTGCCCAAGGAACAGTCTAATATTTGCCATGACCCGCAGGTAGGAATTTTTAAAAATCAATTCATTTTAAGCAAGGCAACAGTGCCACTAAGACGCAAGAAGCAACTGTGAGAGAAATTGAATAAAAAAGACTTTAGTAGGTCTTTAGGACTTAAATATGAAAAGATATAAACCTCTACTCTTCAAATGAGAGAGAAGGTATGGTTCCACGTTAATTCCGACATTATGTTAAACCTAGTATACTCACGGGCATTCTGAAAGGAGGTATCGTAAATGCTTAAATCCGTTAAATTGGTCGGACTGTTGTCCTCATCTTTATTGTCATATTCACAACGTTTCGACTGTTGTACGCTGCGGCTTTCTTCAAGTGATATACGTTGGAATTTCGGACTGATCCCTTTATTTAATCCACGGGGTAGGTTGTTCTAATTCCGTTTTCTTGGATACCTTAGTTTCAGTTAATTCTCCCTCATAACTCTAAGTCTTTGTTCCCTTTACTGTAGCCAGCTACTGAACTCACAACTCTTTGGATTAAATCACTTTTGGATTAGTCAATCAACTCTTTTCTTTTATTCACTGGCCATGTGTCTTATAAATATTTACCGAAAAAGTCTGGAGCGTACAACGGTACAATTGTCATGAATATGGCAAAAAAGATGTTATCCTCACGGGCGTTGGTGATTGGACACCGTGCCAGTGGCTAGCAGATTAATTTTTACTAGACTGGGTTCGATCCGCATAAGTGTTATGGTGCCCTATCTATAGGAATGGACTTTTCCCCCTTCAATAAATAATAACCTGCGTAGCTTCTGAGGATGCATCTGTGAGGCAGTCGTGTGACAGTCTAGACGCAGTCGATACGCAACGTAACCATACCGTTTGGAATTAAAGTTCTATTTGATGGTTACTAACACTTCTTATTGTATATGTACTGTTATTCTAATACACTATTTGAACCTACATTCTTGTTTCCGTGTCTTACTTCCGGGACCTAACAACAACTAGGCGACAAAACAATACGGAACAATAATATTTATAGTATTGTGTCAAACTTAAGCTACACTGTGCAAATAATAAATTCTATGAGAAAGAAAGCGAATCCAAAATCGCCCCCGCAAAAAATAAAAAAGAACAAAAAAAGAACCGCGTTTTAGAATTCATGTTTTTTTCTATTTGTTCGTCCGTAAATAATTATCGATTTATTGTCTAGATACCAACGTCTGAGAAATGACGAATTACCTGTAGATATTTTTTTCTAATCATTCGTGATCTGCTGACCATAAATAAAATAGAAAATTCATCTTCTTCGAAGAATAGGACTAGACGACAAAGACAAAATTACGGTAAAGCGAGTGAAAAGTTTTATTGAATTTTAAATTTACCAAAGGAAGATTCTTGCGAATGCAAACAAACGAAAATCGATCGGCAATGAAAAGTATAACCTTACCGCGAAAGATTCTTACAAGAATTTAATTTGAATATTATCACATATTTTAAAACACAAATTAAAATAACGAATACGATGAACTAATACATACCTACATAATTGTAAAGGCTGTACACAAAACAAAATAATTGTAACAAGTATGAACTCGAGTGAATGAAATATACGATATACACATGCATATGTACCAGAACGTTGCGAACGAAAAACGTGTCTACTATATTAACAACATTTATTTCTTGATAATGACTAAGACGATCGAATATACTTGAACAAAAACAGAAAAACATGAGGACAGACGATACACAATTTTAATTGAGATGTACAACATCTTATTCCAAAATCGTATATATATATATATATATATATATATATATATATATATATATATATATATATAATAAAAAATATATATTTTATGCAGTCAGTGCGTTATTGTATCTTATGTTGAAGTAGATTTTATTTTATATCTCTAGAAGGTGATCTTTGAATATATATATATATATATATATATATATATATATATATACAGGTTTTGTGGATTTTGTAAGTTTTTCTTTTAGCGTTGCAAGAAAACCCATAAATTATTGCTGATGCTCAGTCACATAAAGTACGTACATACATATTTCTTCACACACACACAAACACACACACATACACACTTCACATACACACTTCACACACACACACACAAACACACACACACTTCACACATACACTTCATACACACACACACTTCACATACACATACACTTCATACACACACACAGTTCACATACACACACAGTTCACACACGCACTTCACACACACTTCACACACACACACTTCACACACACACACTTCACACATACACACACACTTCACACACACACACTTCACACACACACACATATATATATATATATATTACATGACTTGTCTGGGATTTTAGAGTCTAGTCATAAGCAAAAGTCGCTGCGACTTGTATGGCCGACTTGTATGGCATTTTAGATTCTAATTCAAATCATGAGACGCTGTGATTTGTGTGGCACTTGAGAATGTAATTCCAATCATGGGACACTGCGACTTGTATGGCATTTTAGATTCTAATTACAATCATGAGACGCTGTGATTTGACTGGCACTTTAAAGTCTAATTCCAGTGATAAGACTCTGCTACATGTCTTACATTTTAGAATGTAATTTCATTCATGAGATGCTGTGATTTGTCTGGAATGTGAGAATCTAATTCCAATCATGAGACACTTCGACTTGTCTGGCATTTTAGAATCTAATTCCGATCATTACACTCTGCGACTCTGGCATTTTAGAAGGTAAATTTAATCACGAGACGCTGCCACTTGTCTGGCATTTTAGAATGTAATTTCAATCATGAGACGCTGTGACTTATCTAGCATTTGAGAATCTAATTTCAATCATGAGACACTGCGACTTGTCTGGCATTTTAGTGTTTAATGATGAGCTAAAGACGCTGCGAGATGTCTGGCATTTTAGATTCTAATTCCAACCATGAGACGCTCTGATTTGTCTGGAACGTTAGTGTCTAACTCCAATCATGAGACTTTGCGACATGTCTGGCATTTTAGAATGTAATTTCAGTCATGAGACGCTGCGACTTGTCTGGCATTTTAGAGTCTAATTCCGAGCAAAAGACGCTGTAACTTGTCTGACCTTTAGATTCTAATTCCAATCATGAGACGTTCTGACTTGCCTGGCATTTTAGATTTTAATTCCAATCATGAGACTCTGCAACTTGTCTGGCATTTGACAGTCTAATTCCAATCATGTGAATCTGCAACATGTCTGGCACTTTAGAATGTAATTTCAATCATGAGACGCTGCGAATTGTCTGGCATTTTAGATTCTAATTCCAATCATGAGACGCTGTGATTTCTCTGACATTTTAGAGTCTCATTCTAAACATGTGACTTTGCAACATGTCTGGCATTTTAGAATGTAATTTTAATCATGAGACGCTGCGACTTGTCTGGCATTTTAGAAAAAATGAATACAAAACGAATACTTATATTTCGAATCAAGAGGAGCGAGTCGGAGGAAGACAATTTGGGAAAATTTGACACTCAGAGAGTAAACAAACCATAATCAGCCACCAAGCTGATGAGATCTTGTGGATGGATTGCAGAACGAAGAGGGAGGGTAACAACAAAAGTACTACAGAGGATAAGAAGTTGTGGAGACATATGATTGAATACGTCTTGAAGGAACGCATAGACGAAGAAAAAGAAAAAGAAAAAGAAAATCATCGAAGACCGAAGAATCTAGAAACAGGAGACAACTTTATGGTTGCTTGTTTATGTATTGCTTGAGCTTCTTTTGTTTCAGAAATGATTACATCGGCTACAAAATACTGGATTAGTGTTGGCTAGTGTGTTAGGTATATATTTTGTGCAGTCTGGGGTCAGAACCTGTGAAACTGCCTTGGAAGGCGAAGTGCTGTTTAACGAAATTATTAATAAAAAATGAACAGAAAAATGAAGAGAGAACACTCTTATTACTATTTAATTAATATGCAATTAACAATTAGCTAGACTCACTGTTGAAAATGTTTATATTCTAGCATTGCGTTTCGGACCAGCATCTGATTGGGCTATTCGCATCGTTTTTTTTTTTTTTTTGTTTTTTTTTTATCCTGCGTGGCTGGATGCAGATACAATAGCGTATTTTTTTTAATCATATCACCCCGATCAAGGCGGTAACGCCACTGATGTGCAGGGGGCTATGTAAGAGTGAAAAGATTAGAAGAGAGAAAGCCGGAAACCACATCCGAAACAGGGAACAAGGGATGAGCCCTACTATGATAGTTGTTAAGCACGAATCGAGATAAGCGTCATCATTTGCGTACGTCAGTAATTCTACCCGGGGTGTATGCAGTGCGTATTCGATCATGGTTATCCATATTTAGAGACTGTTTTTTATCTTCTTAGAGAAAATATTTTTGTTGTTAAGTTTTTGGAATCATTTCTGTATTTTTAGCGTAATGGCCGAAGCAAAAAAAAAAATTTTTTTTCAGAAAAAAACTGGGGAAAGCTAAGAGAGTTGAACAGCATTAATACCGGATAACATTATCTGGGGATGTCTGTCGCTTGCTGGCAAAACGTTTTTTTTTTTATCATTTCCCAACAAGCAAAGCAGGAATGCCACTAGTAGCAGGAGAAGGGATTGCAGGGAGTGAAAGTGAGAGGAAAGGCTGAGTATAGGGAGAATTGATGAAGGGACAAAAGATGAACGGGGTTCAAGAAGACATATGATGACGATTTTGAATATTGTAGTTTTCGATGACACGCCAGGATTTATTATTGGAGGCCACAATATAAGATATGCGGACGATACAGTGCTGATTGCGGACACGGAAAGGAAACTACAAGACCCTATACAGAAAGTAGCAGTGGAGAGTGACAAGAAGGGACTACAAATAAACTTTAAGAAAACTGAGTGCATGGTCATCAGCAAAAGATACAACCCAAAATGCCAAATACAGGTGGGGGATAACAGAATCAAACAAGTACAAGAATTTAAGTACCTAGGAAGGTGTTCTAACAGGAGATGGAAAGTGCGACACGGAGATCCGAAGGCGAATTGGCATGGCAAAGGACGCGTTCCAGAAGATGAGCAAAATACTAACACACAGGAAAATCTGAATAGAAACAAAGAAAAGAGTGCTGGACTGCTACGTGATGTCAGTTCTTCAATACGGCTGTGAATGCTGGACAATATCATCGAAAATGAGGACAAAACTGGAAGCGGCCGAAATGTGGTTCTACAGAAGGATGCTACGGATATCGTGGACTGAGCATACAAGCAACGACGAGGTGTTAGAAAGAATGGCAACAAAAAGGAAATTGATGCTGAGCATCAGGAAGAGACAACTGAAGTTCCTGGGACATGCAATGAGGAAGGAGAGCCTGGAGAACCTGATACTGACTGGACAGATAGAAGGAAGGAGAGACAGAGGGAAGGCAGCGGATAGCATATTTGCAGGGTCTGATCAGGTGGATGAAGGAACGGGGGTTGCCAGGAGCAACAGGAGCAAACATACTAAGATCCACAAGGGATAGGGAGACGTGGAGAGCCATGATTGCCTACGTCCTGAAGGGACAGGGCACATAGAAGAAGAAGAAGAAGTTTTCGGGGAAGCAAGATAGGAAGTTTCACAGGTGCGAAAATCGAGAAAAGAAGTTGTTGGAGTGGAAGTGGCGGTTGTATTTAGCTATTCTTTAATTGAGTTTGAATCTTCTCGATCCTAATACATAAATCACAACTCCCAGGTCAGACTCATCCTAGACCGAAATACTGGGTCAATGCTGGTCGGAAATAGATATGAATGTTGCAGAAGCGCTTTCAGTTGCCACCTCCTATTAAAGTGTCATTCTCTCATTGCTAGCTCGTTTAATGAACAAAATCGTATATCGTTACAATATTTTGGCGATTATCTCATTCATCCTTATATTCATAACTAGCAGTATAGCCCGGCGTTGCTCGGGTGTAATGAAAGCTTTAAAACTAATCCATTGTCCTGGAGCTCAGACTCTTTGAACGTTGGCACGAAAGACTAAAAAGCAATAGTTATTTCCAGTTAAAGCGAAACCATAGACTGAAAAAAAAAAAAATGAACGGATGTAAGTGAAATCTTGATTTCCTGGTATCGATATCAAATAAGTTTTTTTCGTCGTAAACTGAATTTTGAAGACTAAATAAGTCCTCTGAGTAAATGGTATCATGACCGAGACTAAGAACTACGATTATACCTACTTAGAGCCAAACCCGAAGCAAAAACTAAAATAAAAGGGCTGAAAAAAATACAGACATGCAGGCAAATAAACGGACACGCACACACAAAAATCTTGCCTTTTATAGATATATATTATCGATTTTCTGCATTATTGTAAGAACTGCAACCTTGAAACTTCTGAATATCGTTTCTTATGTCTTTGTCTATGAGTGTATCAAACACTCGCAGACGCTTATAGTACAACTGTGCAAATTTTCAAGAAATTCGGTTCAGCCATTTCGGAGTCTATAGGTAACGGATACACACGCACACACACAGACACACACACAAAGTTCCATTCATAAATAAGTTTAGATCAGTCAGTTAAGTGCCATACATGATACACGCTTTGGGCGATCATGTCTCGAAAGGGACATGACTGAGTAGGCAGAAGATTATCCCGCAGTAGCTTGCCATTACTTTCTGCGGTAAACTGGTTCCCAGCCATGGCTATAGAACCCAATCTGACCCATTATTTAATACATAATTGACGGATTAATAACTTTCCCAAGGATATTTGTGTGTAAGTAAATGCAACGAATTCAACTGAAATTCGAACTCGTTTCCCCGATTTGTCATTCTGAGTCAATATCCACTGCACCACAACGCACATCCTATATTTATAATAATCTGAAATAAAATGAAGTGGATTATTTAATGTTGATAATGATGTAAAAAACAAAACAAAAATAAAACGTCTAAATATGTGCGAAAACCATCCCACAATTTGTATGCTAATATGTTATTGATGACGATTATTATTCTTTCTTTCTTTCTTTCTTTCTTTCTTTCTTTCTTTCTTTCTATCTATCTATCTATCTATCTGTAGATGGCTATTTCTTTCTTTCTTTCTTTCTATCTATCTATCTATCTATCTATCTATCTATCTATCTATCTATCGTCGATTTTGATCTTCAAATATTTAAAAGCAATCTGTCTCCTTGATTCTTGTTCTTTTATTGTGTCTTTAATACTTAAGTTTTTATTGTCTGTAAGTGTATTTTCTCATAATTTCTAACATACAGTAATTCCTTAATCTGTAAAAAAAAGTCCTAGTAGCTTTATTGCCTTGCTTGGGGCGAAATGAGAACAGAGATGGCAAACAGTTGGTATCGACTCAACCTTTTTTATACAGTCAGATACCAATAAATTTTAAAGATAAAAATATCACTAATTCACTGAGGGAGAAGGAAGAGTGTGTGGCACCAATATTCCCGAAACTTTTAAGATCTCTAAACAGATTTCAGATTTGATATGTGAAGCACTAACTACTGACACAAAGTCAGTAAATATATTTATCCGCGATAAATACATCAATGAATTGATGGGATACGGCAGTTCTGCCTCGTTTAACGCGTGAGAGATCTTTCTGGAAATCATGCCGGAAATATATAATTAATGATGTTACTAATTGGAATCTTTTCAATGGCAGACTTCTCGGACACATGCAGTTTTGGGATTTTCGGAAGCCATAAGACTTGTGGCTATATTTAGTGATTTTCTATGTGAAATAATTTCATTGTTTCCGTTTTGAATCTATCTATCTATCTATCTATCTATCTATCTATCTATCTATCTATCTATCTGTTTCATTCATTTATTCTATCTATCTATCTATCTATCTATCTATCTATCTATCTATCTATCTATCTATCTGTTTCATTCATTTATTCTATCTATCTAGCTAGCTAGCTAGCTAGCTCTCTTAATATCTATCTATCGTTCATATCGTTTAGAGCCAAACCCGAAGCAAAAACTAAAATAAAAGGGCTGAAAAAATATAGACATACAGGCAGATAAACAGACACACACACAAACATCTTGCCTTTTATAATATATATATATATATATATATATTATCGATTTTCTGCACTATTGTAAGAACTGTAATCTTGAAACTTCAGAGTATCGTTTCCTTATGTCTTTGTCTACGAGTGTATCAAATTTGATTAAAATCGGACCACTCCTTCTATTACCCAATTTTTTCGATTATCGATTTTCGATATTTATCGGGGGTACCTTGACACAAAACCTAGCTAAGAACACTCGCAGACGCTTATAGTACAACTGTGTAAGTTTTTAAGAAAATCGGTTCAGCCATTTCGGTGTCTATAGTTAACGGACACACACACATACAGAGACGCACACACATTTATAAATAAGTTTAGATATGTGTAATGTCTGTTACTTTCCCAGTAACCTCCTTAGAGTCTCAGTGGCATTATCGCCTTTCTTACAGTGAAATTATTTTTGTTTTAAATACATTAAATGAATATATGAAATAAGAGCACGATTTTAGTGGGCAGCTCTTACGTTATACCGATGTTGTTTTTTTTTTTTGTTTGTTTGTTTTTTTGTTTTTTTGTTTGCTTCGGCCTTTACGCTAAAAATACAGAAATGATTCCAAAAACTTAACAACAAAAATATTTTCTCTAAGAAGATAAAAAACAGTCTCTAAATATGGATAACCATGATCGAGTACGCACTGCATACACCCCGGGTAGAATTACTGACGTACGCAGATGATGACGCTTATCTCGATTCGTGCTTAACAACTATCATAGTAGGGCTGTTAAGTGGTGCTTATCTCGAAACCTGTCATTCGCTTTATCCCACTTAAGACAAAGCAAAAGAGCTATTGAAAAAGTCACGCACGCTTAAACATAAACTGACGAGAGGAATACAGAAGAATAGGCTCTCAAACAAGATAAAGATATCCATATTTATACTAGTTGAGTACCGTAGATATTACCATTTAAGAAGGGTATTGGAAGTTGCAAATATAAAAGTATAGAGAATTCTATGAAATCTCTTCCTCAATTAGAGTTCCCTACATGAAAGTATTATAAAATAGTAACAGATAGATAGATAGATAGATAGATAGATAGATAGATAGATAGATAGATCTCTATCAATAGTGTGATAGAGAATGACAGATATGAACTGAAATTTTATAGAGATAAACTTACAGAGATATACAGAAATGAGAAACAAAACGATAGATAGACAGATATTAACATAGATAGATAGATAGACAGATAGATAGATAGATAGATAGATAGATAGATAGATAGATAGATAGATAGATAGATATGCAGCGTAAGATAGAGAAAGCAGATATAAAAAAAATTATATCTAAACTTATGTATAAATGGAACTTTGTCTGTGTGTGTATCTGTGTGTGTGTTTGTTACCTATAGACTCCGAAATGGCTGAACCAATTTTCTTGAAAATTTACAGACTTGTACTATAAGCGTATGCGAGTGATCTTAGCTAGGTTTTGTGTCGATGTACCCCCGATAAATATCGATAATCGATAATCGAAAAAATCGGGTTATCGAAGGAGTGGTCTGATTTTAATCAAATTTGATACACTCATAGACAAAGACATAAGAAACGATATTCAGAATTTTCAAGTTTGCAGTTCTTACAATAGTGCAGAAAATCGATAATATATATATATATAAAGGCAAGATCGTTGTGTGTGTGTCTGTTTATATACCTGTATGTCTGTATTTTTTCAGCCCTTTTATTTTAGTTTTTATTTCGGTTTTGGCTCTAAGTAGATTTAATTGTAGTTCTTAGTCTCAGCCATGATACCATTTAATTAGAGGACTTATTTAACCTTCAAAATTCAGTTTACGACGAAAAAAACTTATTTGATATCGATACCAGGAAATCAAAATTTGACTTATATCCATTCATTTTTCTTTCAGTCTACGGTTTCGCTTTAACTGGAAACAACTATTGGTTTTTAGTCTTTCGTTCCAACGTCCAAAGAGTCTGAGCTCCAGGACCATGGATTAGTTTTAAAGCTTTCATTACACCCGAGCCACGCCGGGCTATACTGCTAGTTTCATATATTCAACTAATGCATTTAAAACAAAAAATAATTTCATTCTAAGAAAGGCGATAATGCTACTGAGACGCTAAGGAAATTACTGGGAGAGTAAGAGAATGAAAAACTTTAGTGAAGAGAAAGAACGGTGAAAGAACAGGTCTCTCCAAAACACAAGATGGCTAATCAAGTTACATTTAATTCTTACTAATATTGCAGATTACAGAAAAGCAAGAAACCGGAAGCGGTAATTTTGAGAAAATACGCTTTTTCTTGTCGGATTCGATCTTGCACATTTATAAATCCTCCATTCGTCTTTGCATTGAATTCTGTTGCCATACCTGGTCGGGTGCTCCTGCTATTCACTTGGAGATTCTAGACAAAATCTAAAAGAGGATCTGCAATGTAAACGATCCTAACTCTTCTTCAGTCACTTTGTCACCAACGTGATATGGCTTCCCTCTGTCTTCTCTATAAATATTTTCACGGTAACTGCTCTGAAGATGTTCTTTCCTGGTGCGTCAGTCACATGAATTTACGCGTGCTACTGAATCCACTGTATTCACTTACACGCAAATACCTTTGGGAAAGGTATTAATCTGTCTCTTCCCTCCAGTTATGGGTTAAATAGCAGGACAGACTGGGTTCTATAGCCTTGGTCGGCAACCAGTCTACCGCAGAAAGCAATGGCAACCTACTGCAGGATAATCTTCTGCCCAGTCAGTCATGTCTCTTTCGAGACATGATCACCCAAGCGTGTATCACGTATGGCACTTAACTGACTGACTAGTTTAACATTTTAGGTCCCACCCTTTCACCATTGAAATAGTTAATTGTAACTGATTCTTCTAATCTAACAGTTTATTTTCTCTCATTTCCCACCTGTGGAACTTTCTTCCGTTTACACGTTTCCCTGATAAATAAAATCTGCAAAAATGAAAATGTAACTACATCTTCTATCTCCTTGAATCTCATCCATCACTTATCTGATGAGACCTAATTGCCAATATAGTCGGATGAATAAATTCGCGTGGTCGCCTTATAAAGGTGGAGAGCTCAACTGCCGTAAAAACATTTATAGAAAATACAAAAGAAAATGTCACAGGGGTGGGAAAATGACTGAAGCCGATATGGCATGTCTGAAGAGACAAAATTACAGCCAATTCTTTGGATGTTGTGAAAAAACTTGAGATATATACCCAGAGTGCCAGACGCAATATGACAACAGTATTCAATGAACGGACGAATGATAGATTTAAAAATGGGCAAGATGGCAACTGATGTGAAAAAATGACTGGCACGATACAGTTGACCAACGTTCTTAGGGACAAATCTGCTATTTAAACCAAAGCTCAAGGGAGAAGAGACGGATTAATACTTTTCCCAAATATATTTGAATACAATGAATTCAACTGAAACTTGACTCTCTTTCCGAGTCGATATTCACTGCACCACAACACGCACGTCCACTTAGAATTGGACATAGCACATTGATTTAACAGAATGTGAGACAATGCGCTTCGAAATTATTCAGCGGTGGAGTACCTCATCAGATCTGCATGATTTTGTGAAACGATATAGTTTCTCTATTAGATCAATAACTTTAGGGGAATCAGAGCTTAAATGACGGTTTCTAATGAATGAGAAGAGGGAGTTTTTTTTTATGTGGGCATATACTGCTGTGATGTCGATAAAACAGGTATACAGTTTTCTATTATAGAAATAAGCAGTTTCCTGATGTTTTTGATGACGTATATTCCATCATTACGCCCCTTGCCAGAACTAAAACCAAACTGCGTTGTGATGAGTTGAAATACATAAGGTTGTTTGTTTTGTTTTTATGGCATATCAACCTCGGCGGGTCATTTATTGCCAACTAAATCTTTATTTATTTACTGCTGGTAATACCTTTTTCTTTCAACAATTTATTCGAACTCGGCTCACCGATTTATCTTTCCGAGCCGATACCCTGCATTCACTTAAGCACTGGTACCCTTGGGAAAGGTATTAATCCGTCCCTTCCCTCCAGTTATAGGTTAAATAACGAGGGTAGGACTTAAGGACCCTGCCCTTAAAAAAACAAATCCCAATGAATCTTGATACTCGAAAAAGAAAAAACGTATTACTAGACACAAAACGACTTACAGCACCTGGTATCCCCAAACGATCACCCATCAAAGTACTAACCAGGCTCAACTTCGGTGATCATGCTAGAACCGGTGTATTCAATGTGATATGGCCGTAAGCACGCACATCAGTCACTAAACGCTTACAGCACCTGGTATTCCCAAGCTGTCACCCATCTAAGTACTGACCAGGCTCAACGTTGCTTAACTTTGGTGATCGAGCGAGAACCGGTGTATTCAACGTGATATGCCGTAAACCAATAAACGCTTACAGCACCTGGTATTTCCAAGCAGTCAGAAATCTAAGTACTGACCAGGCTCAACGTTGCTTAACTTCGGGGATCGAGCGAGAACCGGTGTATTCAACGTGATATGGCCGTAAGCCGAGATACATAAGGAAACTAAGGAGGAATAGAAATAACAAAAGGAATAAATTCATGACGTTCCTAAAGTCACCTACAGATTTAAAATTGTCATAACAGATCATATTTTTCAATCATTTTGTATTTTACTCTTTTCAGGACTTGTATTTTACTCTTTTCAGGACATGAAGAAATTACCCATGGAAAAATTCACAACTGAAAAAAAATCATGGAATTGTATTTTAGATTTAGACCAATCCATCATTCACACCCAAAGGGAATGCCGCTAACACATCAATACCAGAAAACCACCATCGAAATTCCGAAATGTTTGGTCACCATGTTCTCCTGACGAAACGGCTCTCAGTTTGGGGATATCTTAATATCAGTATTAATAACAGGGCCGTAGAAGAGACAAATGCTTTTTCGGTGGGGTGGGAATTAGAATTTAACCATAATTTATCAAAGACCGCCAACTTAGTTAATGGCAAAATCATTAAAACAATTTCCATTACCTCTAGATAGGTTAAATTAATCTTCTCTATAAATACTTTCACGGTAACTGCTCTGACGATGTTCTTTCCTGGTGCCTCAGTCACATGAATTTACGCGTGCTACTAGTTTAACATTTTAGGTCCCACCCTTTCACCATTGAAATAGTTAATTGTAACTGATTCTTCTAATCTAACAGTTTATTTTCTCTCAATTTCCCACCTGTGGAACTTTCTTCCGTAGACACGTTTTTCTAATAGATAAAATCTGCAAAAATTAGAATGTAACTACATCTTCTATCTTCTGTCTGTGTTACAAATGAAAGAACTTTTTCATCTTTTTGAATATCTAAAACCAAAATGTACATTGTGGTACAGTGGCTATCGGTTCGGAACGAGAAATCTGGGAGCCGAGTTCGGGTTCCAGTTGCCTTGGCTTACGTGCAAATACCCTTGAGAAATCCATCTTTTCCCTTCAGTTAGGGGTTAAATAGCAGGAAAACCTGGCTTCTCTAACTTTGCTTATTCACTACTCTGCCGCAGAAAGTAATGGCAATCTGCTGCAGGAAAATTTTCTGCTCAGTCAGTCATGTGTCTTTCGAGACATGATCACCCACGCATGTATCTCGTCATACTTAACTAACTGACTGTCAAGAAAATATAAATTCATTAATAAAGGACATTTTTTAACTTTTTTTTTTTTGCTGTGAAAAAATATAACAACCGCAAAAAGAAGATTTTAAATTATTCTCCTGTCTGTAATCTAATATTGTGTGTTTTAGCGTTCTGGGAAAATCGTGTCTTGAAAAATACTAAATCGGAGACTTCGGCGTGATTTCCATTCGAAGAACGAGTTTTGCAGCTTCTATGTCGTCGATTGAATTAGTTGCATATTTGTGTAGATTACCATCAAACCGTCAAATGACTTTTCACTTATCAGTCAGTCAACTAAGTGCCATACGTGATACACGCTTGGGCGATCATGTCTCGAAAGAGACATGACTGACTGGGCATATGATTATCCCGCAGTAGGTTGCCATTGCTTTCTCCGGTAGAGTGGTTGCCAGCCAAGGCTATAGAACCCAATCTGTCCTGTTATTTAACCCATAACTGGAAGGAAGAAACGGATTAGTACCTTTCCCAGAGGTATTTGTGCGTAAGTGAATGCAATGAATTCAACTGGAATTCGAACTCTGTTCTCCGATTTGTCGTTCCAAGCCGATATCTACTGTACCACAAAGCACATCTTGACATACATTCCCTTGTCTTGATACACGCTTTGGGTTATCATGTCTCAAAAGAGACAATGAGTGTACAAAGACTGAGTTAAAGGATTCAGTTTGAGCGGTTACACCAGATTTCTCGCCCGCCATTACTGCAACGCCATCGTAATATTGTTTTCTTGATTTTTCCAATTTTAGATTCATTTGAGTAGACGTGTTTTTTATTACTTGAACAATCATATCAGCGATACACTGCTCGATGGGTTTCATGGCAACAAATTTTTCTCGGGCCATCAACGTGTCCTCGTCAATCCATCTTATGCATATCACTACCTGCTTCTGATATGTTTACTTTTACATTGGCTATTATCGTAAAATGTTTGGCTTATTGGATTTGTCTAGAGATATTATGAAGGATCCCAAGTGTCATTACCTCAATAATCACATTTGAGATTTCAGCACTGGTATATTTCTTTATTTTACGATTTAATCAATTGCCTAGCATTTCGTCATCTTAGTAAAAACAGCTGGTGAAAGTTAGAATCAACTTCACTTCCTAATTTGTTACTTTAACTGCTTCAAAGTGGCAGTGACTGTCGAGCTAAGTATGTAATATTTGTGAGAATCTTTAACAGCATCTAACGGTTTTGACTTTGTTTCATGGTGGCCTCAGACGAGATCACTTATACAACATCGTTTGCTTCGGCAGTTTTAATAATTCCATAGCATTACATGGCTTCTTGATGAAAGCTTGAGCGTTGTCGTTTTTGGAATCCTTTTGATTGTTTACTGCCTTCCCTTAATTAGAAAATCATTTCTTTTTAAAGGCATTTCCTTGAACTGAACCGAAAGAGCTTTTGATCCTGCAACTTTGAAACAGATAAATGCAAAGTATTTTTTTTCGTCATAATGCAACCAGGGATAACTGTTAAACCAATTGGATTTGAGTGAGTTTTATTTAACGGCATCTCAACCTCTGTGGGTAATTTAATGACAAAAAAGTAGGGTTTTAAGGTATTTTTTTAATGTTCGGTTATAGTGAGAAGGTTGATTTAGTCAGATTTTAATGAAATTTTTTTTTGTTTTTATTCTTTTTTATTTAGAAAATTGAAAATGTCTTCTAGTTTTGTATTCAAAAATGTTTTGCTGAGAATAATTTTTTTCTTCAAAAATGTGTTAGAATTTTTTCTTCAAAAATGCATTGTTGGCAATACTTTTCCTTCAAAATGTATATTTTCTATAAAAGTATATATATATTTCTATAAAAGTGTATTTTTATACTTTCATAGTGTCCCCAGTTTGGGGGTTAACTATTTGGCCACAGCTAGAACCCTAACAGGTGCTACCACTCTGGGTCAGTGTAGACCTGAGCAATTAAGAAGTGGTTCCATGCTTCTCACAACTTTTCAAGCAGATGCCTTGCTGCCGGATGCAGTTTACCGTCAATGCCTAGAACAGAGACCAATTAGATTGAAATTATCATTCATGACCTTTTAGACCTCACTTTGGAAATCTTTTTTTCTTGGTTAATTTGAAGCACTTATATGACAAATGCCGAAGACAATATTTTTCATGCTATTTACTTCTGATGAGTTTACTGAGATTTCTGGTGAGCCAAAACGTAGTAAGTTGGATATCGACTAAAGATGTTTTTTTTTTAATCATTTTACCCCGAGCAAGGCAGAAATGCCACTGATGAGCATAAATGTAAAAAGATTAATTAGAAAAGAGTGAGGAGTACAAACTAGTTCGAAAGGAGCAATAGAAAGCTGAGAATGCAGGTGTGATGACAGATACATAGGTAGAGAGAAAGGGAAGAATATACGGCGGTGGGGAGAGAGCTAGAGTCCAGTGGTTAATAGATGAGTATTGACATTGCATTTAAATTTCTGGAGGTTGTAGCCGTCAAGAAAACAAGAATATGGGAGCGAGTTCCACAGGCGGGAAGTGCGAGAGAAGAAGCTGCAGGAGTAGAATTGTCGTCTGCATTTGGCTAACCTGACTGTGAATGGGTGGGACCCAGTTGCCAATTTGGTTGCACGAGTAAACACCTGTTGAAGAGGCACCAGTGACTTAAGTTCGTCCGAGCAGAAGCCATGAAAGTATTTATAGAACAGACAAAGCGAGGCCACATTTCGACGGTGGGGAAGTGGCTACAGTCGAGCCGCCAGATCAGTACCTATCACATTACAGACTCTTCCTTTGGAGCCTGTCGAGAACACTGAGGAGAACGGCAGGGTCGCCTGACCATAAATGGCAGCAGTATTCCATGCACGGACGGATGGTTGACTTGTATATATGCAGGATGGATTCAGGTGGAAAAAACATCCTGGATCGATATAGTGACCCAACCTTTCTGACAGTAATAGATTCGTGGCAGCGTAAAAAGAGTTGCTTACATTCAAATTTTAAAAACATGTTGCTTTGAAGTAATCACTAATTTTTTACGCTAAATTCAATGCATCGGAGTAGAAAAGTTCATAATACTTGTATAAAATTTAATTTTACTTTGAGAAACTTGTTTTTGTGGTCATTACCAAGTAAAAACACCTCTCCTTTTTCACTGATTGCACGTTCACTAGCCAGTATGAAAATCTATTTTTTGACCAATAAGAAAAAAGTTTGCCTCTGTGCTGAAAAAAAAGAGCAAGCAAGTGTGAACTTTTTATTAAGCAATGAAAAGAGAACGATTTACAGAAAACTAAACATTGAACTTTCAATGACCCGACTCTTTCCGCCCAAAAATGAGTACGTTAAAAGCTGACCACGTGACTGAAATGGTTTCATATTTCACGTTTCTCGGTTGGTCAGTCATAGAGACGAAGTGGCAGAGAACAGAAAGAGCACAATGTAGCAAGAAAAAAGTCATTCAGCCTCCCACCGGCTACCCACATTTGCACCCTCTTACTTTCGCTCTCGTGCTGTTTTCTTTATCACGACTTCTTCTTCTTCACCTACTCTTCACACACACACACACACACACACACACACACACACACACACACACACACACACGCATGCATGCACGCACGCACACACACACACACACACACACGCACACACACAAAGAGAAGAACAAGACATTGCTACTACTTTGTTGATACACGCAGTAAAAACATTGTACAAATCACATATCGGTAAAATAAACAAACTCTGAATTCTATATACTCTTTACCAGTGCATTACAGTACTACTACTTTCTTGATGCACACCTGCGAAAACATGGCTTTATCTTTTTTGTGCAAATCACATTTCGCTAAAGCAAACGAACTCTTAATCCTGTAAACTCCTTATGACACCTCTTAGAACATTTTCACAGTTTAATAATTTCATTCATGCAATTTGATGTTATGCTGTTCGATAAATAAGTTTTAGTTTAGGGAGTTTAGTTATGTTTAGCACAAGGCCAATTTGATAAACATGATCGATCGCCCCTTTAATTTTATTTAAAAGAATATGGATTGGCAAGAATATAAATATAGCAATTATGTTTTTTTACGATGAGTACAGACAAAAATATAATCATCTTAAATATGTGTTTTAGTTACCATCAAAACTTGGCTAAAATTCACGATACCTAATGTTTAAAACGAATTTTATAAATGAAAAGTTGTTTTTGAAACTTTTGATTTTAATTTCAAGTTAATACATTAAATTAAATATTTCTACTCAACAAAATACCTGAAAAGAACTTCTTTAAAAAAACTGTAAGAATTTGTTTTGTTTTTTTCAAAGAAAAATTGAATTTAGCGCCATTTTCAATCCGCGTTTATTTAACAGTAATTCTTTTCAGTCTTTATTTAAAAAAATCTTCCAAAAATAAAATTTACTTTTCTAAGATTCATTTGAAAAATATTAGCGAATTTAAAGTAGGTACTTTCGCGGAACAAACAGCATAGCGTAATAAAATTTAATGAAAATAAAATTTTATCGTCAAAATGTTGATGTTATTATGAAGAGGAAAGTTCAAAAAATCTTTTAATATTTTTAATCCTTTCTAAAACGTTCGAAATTTTGGTTAAAATGCTTGTTTTCTTTACGTCCTTGCCTTCTACAAAGTTTAGTATTGATTTTCTGCGCATTTCTTTCTGTTGAAAACACATTTATTTGGAAAATTCTTGTAAAAATCAAATAATTGTCCGACTTTAATGACATTTTCATCACTTATTCACAAATGAATGAAATTATTTTTGAAATCTTTTTTCAAAAAATATTGGTAATATTTTTTAAAATGTGTTTCCCCCACTTTTTTAATTTTATTAAATTTCACACAGAACCTTTTTATTTCTTGAAATTATTTTCCTGTTAAAAGTAGGAGTCACTGGAGATGGTAAATCACCTACTCTTTTTTTCAAATTTGTACTATTTAACTGAAAATTTGCTCTGAATTGACAAATAACGAATCCAATAAAACTATAACATTACTTAATTAGAAAAGCTGTTAATTGTTTTTCTAATTAAGTAATATTAAGGACATTATTGTCTGAATAAATGAAATTTTTCTGATGAATAATAAATTTTTACAAGAATTTTTTCATTTTCTTTTTACATTTTAATTATAATAATTTATAATAGTTTAAAATCGTGTAAAATTCTGTATTAGGGTATTTATTGGATGTGATATAGTATTGGGGTATTTATTGGATGTGATATAGTATTGGGGTATTTATTGGATGTGATATAGTAATTAAGGGGAAACGAAATTTACGAGTCCAAAATTGCTAAGATTAATAAACGTAGTTACGCTATTTATTTTTAGAATAATTTTTAATCTATTTTATTTTTACCTTATTTTTATGAATGGTAGACTGAAATTGCCATTATTATGAAACAGTTACGTTATTTAAGAGTTTTGTTCTTTCACTTAAATTTATGAAAATTGTCGATTTTAGTCGATTTTAGTCATGCGTAGAAGCTGTCATCGCCTAATCAGTCAGCAGTCCGTCAAACGTTCGATCAGATCAACAGGACCAATTGTTAATAATTTGTTGTATATTACTTTTTAAGTAAGTAATTTTTGGTAGATGATGCACCGATTTTGAAAATAAATAAATAGATTGATGATTTTTATTCTTTAATGGGTCCTGCATTTAACTAATATAAATATTTAAATCCCAAGATATTTAATTTCTGAAAATTTCACTAATTAAGTGGGAGAGTATAAGTTGTAAAAAAAGAAAAAAGTGCCAAGATTAAAAAATATTTTAAAATAATTTAATTCATTTGTGAATAACTTCTGATCAAAAAAAAAAAATCTGACAATTATTTGATTTTTCCAGGAATTTTCAAGTGAATGTGTTTTTACCGGCAAACATTGCTAATCTACGGCGACTTCAATGTCGAAAAAAAAAAGGTTTTGACCAAAGTTTTGAACGCACTAAAAAAGATTAAAATATAAATCAAATAATAAAAAATACTTTGGTTTTTCTACTTACGAATAACATAAACATTTTGACGATAAAAGTTTGTTTTCATCAGGTTATGGACATTTTTTAACAAGCTATGATTTTTCAGCAAATTATGGAGGAACCTTCACGGTAAGATGTGAAAAAACCTAATTTAAGTGAATATAATCTATATTTTAAATTGCTTACTAAAAATAATTCATTCAGTTGTAATGTCTTTTTAATATTTACGTAAAAAAATTTTTTTTTAACAAAAAAAGAAAATTCACCAAATATACCAAATTTTCTCCATGATTTTAACCTCCGCCCCAATTAATTTCTATTGTTTACTAATTACTTAGCTGTCATTTAGATTAAAATTTAAGATTTAAATGTTTTTAAAAATAAATAATTGAAAGAACTAAATTTCATTAAAAATGATTTGCCGACGTCATAGTTATCATTTCACGAGTGTTTTAATTTGGGAAATTAAAAATGGAAAAATAAAATATCGCTATCCTTCAAGATTTCTTACGTTTTTTGGCTATTTTTTGTTGTTTTTATGAAAATAAAAATTACATTTTTAATTTTATTTTTTTATGGTATCCCGACCAAATGTATTTACCCGAACTACTAAATCAACATCAATGTCTCACCCTTTTACCATCAGAATACTTAAATTTAACCTCGCTTCTACTCTAACAGTTTGTTTTCTCGCACTTTCTGTTTGAAGAAATCATTTCCATTTGCTTGCCTACATGATAACTACAATCTTCAAAAGTTTAATGCAACGTCAATTACCATATTCTATCTTCTTGATTCCTATTTGTTTCTTATTCTTTCTTCGACATCCCCTGTACCTTTTTATTTTCTCACTGTAAACCTCTGCGCACCAGTGGTATTTCTGCTTTCCTTGGGGGTGAAATGATTATTAAAAAATATATATTTTTAAAAATATTTTTAAATGGTTTTCATTCAAAAGATGTAAACTTTAAAATTTTGTTTTATTATTTCTGTTTTGATTGACATTAAAAATGTTATAAATATTTTCATTTAATTTTGATTTTATAAATAATTATATTAAAATTATTAAAAAATGGTTAGAGAAGCGTCGTGACTTATATTCGAGAAAATTAGAGTTACTTCAAAGGAAGTAAAATCATCAGAAAACAAAAAAAAAACTTAAATTTTCTTGAGTCATATTTATCCTTATCATTGTATTTTCGATTGCTTCTTTTTAAATTTCTCTTGATTAATAATTTTGCTACATTCAAACTATTTCAACTGCTAACACGAGTCGATATTCTCTCGCACTTCCCGCCTGTGGAACTCGCTCCCGTATTCTTGCTTTCCTGACGGCTACAACCTCCAGAAATTTAAATGCAAAGTTAATACTCATCTACTAACCACTGGACTCTAGCTCTCTCCCTCCCCTGTATAACCTTCCCTTTCTCTCCACCTATGTATCTGTCATCGCACCTGCTTTCTCAGCTTTCGGTTGTTCCTTTCTAACTAGTTTGTACTCCTCACTCTTTTCTAATTAATCTTTTTACATATATGTAACCCCCTGCACATCAGTGGCATTTCCGCCTTGCTCGGGGTGAAATGATTAAAAAAAATATTCAGTAGGATATTGCTGAATTGGGTATCTTTGGAAATAGAAACGAAAAGACTGAAGTATTTTGTTTGTTTCGAGGTTTAACGACCTATCAATCCTTATGGGATCATTTAAGGTCATAACCAGTTATTTTATAGGTAAGGTTATTATATTTTTATAACATTTTTCTTTTCGAGTATCAAGATTCATTTTTAAGAACAGGGTCCCCAAGTCCTATCCTTGTTATTTAACCTATAACTGGAGGGAAGGGACGGATTAATACATCTCCCAAGGATACCAGTGCTTAAGTGAATGCAGGGTATTCAACTGGAATTTGAACTCGGCTCACTGATTTCTCTTTCCGAGACGATATCCACTGCACCACAACGCACATCCGTCACTCAACGCTTACAGCACCTGGTATCCGCAAGCGGTCACCCATCTAAGTACTGACCAGGATCAACGTTGCTTAACTTCGGTGATCGAGCGAGAACCGGTGTATTCAACGTATATTTGTTTGTTTATTTATTCATTTTGACATATAAGTGGCAAGTCCTTTGTATTTTGGGTTAACGAAAATTAGTTCAAGAGCTATCGAAGTGATCAATTTCGGAAATAGGACTGTCGGGTTCCTATAGAGTTGTTAACCATCAAATCTGGGTTTGGTCCTAACAAGTTCGAAAAAAAAATGTTTGAAGTCAGTGACGGTTTAAAGCGACACGCTTAGCAGGTGGTGTTTTAATCAGCGTAGTTCTCAGTCCTTAGTATTTTCTGTCTTGAGTCGTTTCGGGGCCGAATTTTTTGGTCTTCTTCCTCTGTTTATTTCAAAGAGAAAGAGAGTGAAAGATAGAAAAAAAAAGATACCGAATTTATGGGAAAGCAAATGCCTTGTTTTAATTTGAATTCTTTACTTTTTGTTTGTACATTTTTATTTTATTATTTTGTTGGATTCACCACAATTCGAAATTAGAATGAGACGCGCACACAATACAGGGAGATAACCATCGTCGTTCACCTTTTATCGGGGTTTTGTGAAAGTTTTATTATTTCTTTCTTTGATAGATTTTTTTTCTTTCATGTATTTCTTTCTTTAGTGAATTTTCTTAAAAAAAAAACTCCGTAAAAAATACAACAATTGGTAAAACTTTTTGGAGCAAGGATGTTACGGCCTTAAATGAAACCCAAATAATTCAACAACTCAAAAATGACGTGTACAGAATTTCTACGGCTACAGTCAGGCATATTAAACACTGTTATGAAGAATGATATCGAAAGAGCACGTCTTTGTGAAGTACAACAGGGAGGAAATTTACGTCGTATAATTTCATAATTAAATAGAAATATATAGGGTGTTTCAATAACTTAGACCGGTTTAAAATGTGAATTAAGTTCGAACGTCTAAAGATTTTTTCAATTTATTTCAGAATTTAACAACTTCAGTCTTTGGAAAGATTAACAATCGAACAACGTGTTAAAGTTATCGAAGCCTATTACGAAAATGTGCGTTCAAATAGAAATGAAAATTGGCTTTATTGAATAAGTTTGCATGTTGAATCATCATTTGAAATACTGATGCCAATTGGCCACCACGATCGTGGGACTTGACGCCTTTAAATTTCTTCCTTTGGGGTCATCTAAAAGTAAGGTCAATGTCAATTGGAGTAGATAGACTGAAATATCGCCCGGTTCACACTCCACCCACGTCTATTGAACACATGAAGAGGCTCATCCCTTATTCCCTGTTTAGGATGTGGTTTCCGGCTTTCTCTCTTCCAAAATTTTTACTCTTTTCTTTATTTTTTCAATTGGAGTAGATAGCCTGAACTATCGCCCGGTACACACTCCACCCACGTCTATTGAACAGGTGAAGAGGCTCATCCCTTGTTCCCTGTTTAGGATGTCGTTTCCGGCTTTCTCTGTTCCAATCTTTTTACTCTTTTCATTTTTTTTTCAATTGGAGTGGATAGACTGAACTATCGCCCGGTTCACACTCCACCCACGTCTATTGAACAGGTGAAGAGGCTCATCCCTTATTCCCTGTTTAGGATTTGGTTTCCGGCTTTCTCTTTTCCAATCTTTTCACTCCTTTATTTTTATTTTTTTTCAATTGGAGTAGATAGACTAATCTATCGCCCGGTTCACACTCCACCCACGTCTATTGAACAGGTAAAGAGGCTTATCTCTTGTTCCCTGTTTAGGATGTGATTTCCGGCTTTCTCTTTTCCTATCTTTTTACTCTTCTTTTTTTTTCAATTGGAGTAGATAGACTGAAGTATCACCCGGTTCACACTCCACCCACGTCTATTGAACAGGTGAAGAGGCTCATCCCTTGTTCCCTATTTAAGATGTGGTTTCCGGCTTTCTCTTTTCCTATCTTTTTACTCTTCTTTTTTTTTCAATTGGAGTAGATAGACTGAAGTATCACCCGGTTCACACTCCACCCACGTCTATTGAACAGGTGAAGAGGCTCATCCCTTGTTCCCAGTTCAGGATGTCGTTTCCGGCTTTCTCTTTTCCAATCTTTTTACTTTTTTTTTTTTTTTGAATTGGAGTAGATAGACTGAAATATCACCCGGTTAACACTCCACCCACGTCTATTGAACAGGTAAAGAGGCTCATCCCTTGTTCCCTGTTTAGGATGTCGTTTCCGGCTTTCTCTTTTCCAATCTTTTTACTCTTTTCTTTTTTTTTTTTGAATTGGAGTAGATAGACTGAAATATCGCCCGGTTCACACTCCACCCACGTCTATTGAACAGGTGAAGAGGCTCATCCCTTGTTCCCTGTTTAGGATGTCGTTTCCGGCTTTCTCTTTTCCAATGTTTTTACTCTTTTCTTTCTTTTTTCAATTGGAGTAGATTGACTGAACTATCGCCCGGTTCACACTCCACCCACGTCTATTGAACAGGTGAAGAGGCTCATCCCTTGTTCCCTGTTTATTATTTGGTTTCCGGCTTTCTCTTTTCCAATCTTTTCACTCTTACGTAGCCCCTTGCGCATCAGTGGCGTTAACGCCTTGCTCGGGGTGATATGATAAAAAAAAGAAAAACAATTTAAAATCTAAAGGATGAGAAAATAAGACATACTGATGAGATTGTGGAACAACTAAGCAAATACGTCATGAAAAATTTTGACTCGACCAAAGCCTTAGCAGTCATTTGGTAATATTATTTATGCACATAATTGCCTTGTCTTAAATACCATGATCTAATAGTGAAATCAATAAAATTTAATCAATGACACTGTTTTATTTACTGCTACCATCAATCCGTCTAAATAGAACACTTTACATTTCCTATGTTTGAATTTTTCATTGTGTATAAAACTATTTTCGAATACTAAAAAAATAAGTTATAACATTTTGAAATTCCCGAATTACTTGTGGGACGCACTCTGTCTGCGGGTGACTATTCTACGTTCTCACACCCTGATTGAGCACTCTGGAAAAATGGTAAACTTTGAAAAAACTGTAGCATCTACTCTAGCATCTACGCATCGTTCATTCAATAATGAATTAGAACACTCTCAGTTACTGGCGTATGTTTACATGGTATATCACACGCTAAAAGTCGGCCTTCTACAGAGCGCCCATAGCTCAGAGGTAGAATCGCAGACTGATGTCAATTCGGATGTCTGACCGTACTGTTAAGCTGTAATACAGCGAAACAGATCTGTCTGCGGATGAATATATATATTCAATTTGTAAACGAGTCTTTACGTGACCTAGGTTTCTACCATAAATTGTGCCTTAAGTCGATTTTCAATAAAGAAAATCGCCTGATGACACCACTCATGGTAGAAACCGAGGTCGCGTAATAACTCGTTTACAAATGAAAAATATTCAAAAGTTCTGTAATATAATTGTATTGAACACTTTTTAATACAAATGTGCACTGGTTTAATCTTATTATGACCAGAAACTAATTAATTAAACGATCAATCAATCAATATATATATATATATATATATATATATATATATATATATTGATTGATTGATTGATTGAAACGATTAATATATATATATATATATATATATATATTAATCGTTTCACCCCAAGCAAGGCATTCCACTGCCACTATTGCGCTTGGGGCTACATAGGGAAGTTAAATAGAAAGAGTGGTTAGATATAGGAAATGTCAGAAGGGGGTGATAGGTAGTTGGGAGGATGGGAAGAGTGTTTGAAAGAATGGAGGCGAGTTAGTGTGTTAGGAGGTGTCTATTGACCTTACATTTAAACTCCTGGAGATTGTAGCCGTCAGGGAAGCAGTCATGTGGAAGGGAATTCCACAGTCGGAAAGTACGAGAAAAGAAACTATTTGGAGTAGAAGTTGCGGTTGCATTTTATCGGTTTCACTGTAAAAGTGTGGGATCTAGTTGTTAATCTAGTATCTCGTGCAAATTCGAACCTAAGGGGCACCAGTGATCTAAGTTCATCGGAGCAGAAGCCATGAAAGTATTTATAGAAAAGACACAGGGAAGCCACGTCGCGCCGGTGAAAGAGAGACTGCAGGCGGTCTGCCAAGTCAGTATCGATCACATTACAGACCCTCCGCTGTACCTTGTCGAGAAGCATAAGGAGAATAGCAGGGGCACCCGACCAGATATGGCAATAGTATTCAATGCACGGGCGGATGGTAGATTTAATGCTAAGTACCATTCATTTGATGCTATTGAAAATCTAGTTACACAACTTTTATATGAATATATTTATGCGTTCTTTATAGAAAGTCAAGAGACTTGTTTTCTCTTATTTCTGAAGTCACACTGAAAAGAAACCATATTCTTGTAGAGTTATTGGATCTGCTTATTCACAGAAGTCATGTTTCGGTAGACATCTGCAAACACTCACTGGATAAAAGTCACATCCGTGCAAATTTTGTTAGTCACTATTTGTAGTACATGTTAAATTCACTGCATCATTTGTGAATCTGCAGTGGAAAGAAACACTGTTCTTGTGCTATTTGCAAATCTGCAATTTCAGGTCTAACAACAATTCTGAGCCACTTTCAAATACACTAGAACATTTACTTATGTGTTTGCCCAACTGAATTTTATATATACAAACTGATGTTATTGAAAAATTTAAATAAGAGAATGGAAGCGCGTTGTGGTGCAATGGATAACGACTCGGAACGACAACTCGGAGAGCCGAGTTAGGAATTCCGATTGAATTTCTTGCATTTACTTACGCACAAATATCCTTGGGAAATGTATTAATCCGCCTCTTCCTTACAAAGCAAAGTCAAACTACTGCGGAATAATCTTCTGCCTAGTCAGTCATGTCTCTTTCGAGACATGATCACCCAAAGCGTGTATCACGTATGGCACTTGACTAAAATATGAGAAAACAAGACTCTTGACTTTCCATAAAGAACACATAAATATATTAATGTAAAAGTTTTGTATCTGGATTTTCAAAAGCATTAAATGAATGGTAACTAGCAAAAACCTTTACTTTGTAAAGTGTGATTTGCTTTTCTGCTAAATCCCTAGCTTTTCATTAATTTTGAAAATTTACATATATATATATATATATATATATATATATATATTTTAATCATTTCACCCCGAGCAAGGCGGAAATGCCACTGATGTGCAGGGGGGTACATAACTGTAAAAATATTAATTAGAAAGATTGAGGAGTACAAACTAGTTAGAAAGGAGCAATAGAAAGCTGAGAAAGCAGGTGCGATGACAGATACATAGGTGGAGAGAAAGGGAAGGTTATACGGGGGTGGGGAGAGAGCTACAGTCCAGTGGTAATATATATATATATATGAGAGAAAATTTTCAAAATTCAAAGGTGTCGGATGTACATTTCGACACGGGATCTCTAACAGAGATTCCACGTCACATCAGCGACATTGTTTTGTTCCAAATGGCAAAGGCCCTGGGGCGGGGAATGGGAATTTACCTTCCTACTCTTCCACTTCGGATTAAAGAAAAACAATATATATATATATATATATATATATATATATATATATATATATATAATAGAATAAGTAAAGAACAGTTAATATAAGTGTTTTTAATTTAACACTTCTTCTACCTTTCCATTCGTTACTCTATCATCTTTTTTGATTTCAATCCATAAATTCAAAATGTTCCATAATTTTTGACTTCCCAGGGCTTTCAGCCACTTTACTGACCATGTTCGAGAATGTTATTTTTCCGATGTTGGCTTTACGTCCCCAAGTTTGACTCTAATGTAATTTTTTGTGCTTTTTGCAATTTGAAAATGCGAATTCTTTAAAGCTATCACGTGATGCGCGCGGCATCCCTTGAGAGTCTGTTTTTAAAAACAAAATTTTCAAAACTTTATTTCCATTGTTAAATATTGTAACTTGATGTAGAAGAAAACTGTTTGATAAATAGTGCCTCTCTTATAGCACGGTGCCTTTCATATTGTGATTTCACTGATTTTTTTGTAGTTTCGTCAAGAATTTTTTAAAAATGTTCTGGAAAATTATGTGTTAAAAATTGTTTTTGCGCTATTATGATTAGATAGGTGACATGTATGGTGTCTATTTAAAAACGTGGTAGTATGGCCAGCATAAATAATTACTTTATGACCAGAAAATCTTGCACTGGGCCTTGAAATTCATACACCATATTAGTCATCGCTAGTTTAGATTGTGGATGCTTTTTGTGTGCTATTTTTAATACAGATGTCATGTATTTTTGGTAGGAATAATTATATTTGTTTATCAATGATATAGTTGGGAAAATTATTGTTGACTAATGGTTGTTTTTTGTGTTTTACTTTGTTCAAAATATTTCTTTGTGTGGAGGAATTTTAATGCGCGCTATTTCAGTTGTGCATTGTGGTGCAGTGGATCCAAATCGGAATGACAAATCGGAGAGCCGAGTTCGAATTCCAGTCAAATTCATGGCATTCACTTACGCACAAATACTCTTGGGAAAGGCATAAGTTCGTGACCCAGTTATGGGTTAAATAACAAGACAGATTAAGTTCTATAGCCTTGTCTGGCAACCAGTCTACAACGGAAATTAATAGCAACCTAATGCGGGATAATTTTCTGCCCAGTCAGTGATGCCTCTTTCGAGACATGATCACCCAAAGCGTGTATCACGTATGGCACTTAACTGACTGGCTATTTAAGAAGTTCTTTTTTATTGCTATTTTGTACCTTTCCGGGCATTGGTTATTATAGTTGAAAACAAGAATTATGACTGGTGTTTTTTTTTCCAGTTAAGTAAAAATTCATTGGTTTTTAGCTCTATATTGACATCAAGAAACAGGATTTTGTTATTGTTCATTAGTCCTTTAATTTAACCTCAAGTGCCTTTACCGCTAGGCTATGGAGAGCTTCACAATAAAGTCAGGTTATATTTGCATTTAAACCACATTTTACTCATTCAGATTTTCTAGAAAGGCATAACTGGTCATTTTCCTATTCAAAACGTAAACAAAGCAATTTTGAAAGAATTAAAAGATTTTATTTTTAATGCAACATATTTTCTTATAGGTAAAAAACTTGCTTTACTGAATATAATTTAAGATAAACAAAGCGTCTACTTAAATGCGTGTATCCACTAATAATAACGTTTGAAGCAATATATATATATATATATATATATATATATATATGTGTGTGTGTGTGTGTATGTGTGTGTGTGTGTGTGTGAAGAGAGACAGAGGCAGAGACAGAGACAGTGTGTGAATGAATCAGTGACGCTCTATTCTGAGAGACTGTTGGGCCCCTAAATTTTGGCGATCATGCGAAAAAGAACACAGATGTTCACTTGGACTAGTCTCTCAAGTTGATCTATGTATCCCCTGAGAAACTATTGTTTTATAACAATCGAATAGAAAATGAAATATTTTTGGAGGGTGATGTGTGTGAAGAATTTACTTCTCTTTTTTTAAAAAGGTGTTGAGGAGGTGAGAAAATCCTGTAAGACAAAAATTTATGGAACCTCTCAAAGTTTGAACAAACACAAAAAGGTTAACATCGGCTAGCTAGAGATGTTGTCTCGATAAAATCACTGTAGAGAAGTTCACTAGTCATCCATTTAAGTGCTTAGGCGATCATGTCTCGAAAGAAACATGACTGACTGGGCAGAAAATCTTCCTGCAGTAGGTTGTCATTACTTTAGCGGGAGACTATATAACCCAATCTGCTCTGTTAGTTAATCCATAGCTCTTTTTAACCCATAGCTTGTGGGAGAATTAACAGATTAATATATTTCCTAACGTTATTGGCGCGAAAGTAAATGCAACGAATTCAGCTCTAATTCGAATTTCACACTCCGATTTCTCGTTCTGAGCCGATATCCACTGCACCACAACGCAAGGTATCACTATGACAGACGCAATAACAGATGGACTGGGGCTTTATAGTTTTGCTTGACAACCAGTTTACCGCAGGAAGAAATGGTAACCTACTGTAGAAAAATCTTCTGCCCAGTCAGTTGTATCTCTTTCGAGACATGATCGCCCATGCGTGTATCACGTAGGGCATTTAACTGAGTGACGCATACACGTACATATAAATGAAAGACGAAATAGTCCCAGTCTCTGCGTATATCTCAAATGAGAAGAGAAGATACTATCAGTCAGTTAAGTGGGCAGCTCGGCGTGGTGTAATGGTTAGCAACCTAGTCTCGCTAGAACCAGTTACAACTGTGTAGTGATTTCGATTATCACTGGGTGTCCCATAATTTCGGCCTTGTGCAACATCTAAGTGGCGCTTAGAAAATCACCTATCAGTCAGTTAAGTGCCACACGTGACCACGTCTCGAAAGAGATATTACTGACTGGGCAGAATATTATCTCGCAGTAGGTTGCCATTACTTTCGGCGATAGAGGTGTCGCCAGCCAAGGCTTTAAAACAACCAAATCTGTCCTGTTATTTAACCTATAACTGGAGTGAAGAGAAGGATTTATAACTTTTCCAAGGGTATTTGCGCGTGAAGGAGTGCAAGGAATTCAACTGGAATTCGAACTCGGCTCTCCGAGCCTATATCCACTACACTACAACGCACATACACTATCATCTTGGTCAGAAAGCGGAGAAGTTATTTTTTCATGTGGGGTGCCCGTACACATAAATATTCATATGGACCAAGGAAAATCGTTGGCGTTGATATTAAACCGTCCCTATGTCCCTTAGGGTAATGTGCAAGTTGCTGCCGCAGTTTTGAAATTCTCGGGAGCGGGGATCCTTCTCCAATTTTAAATAATCAAAGAGTTAACTTACTACGCCTTCATCGCGGTCAAAAAACAGAGAAGCGTTGTATGCTGAAGAAGTGAAATTCAAATATAAAAGCTGAGAAGAATCTCAAAATAAAACAGGTTATGGAAAACTCTAGTAATATCTATTTTTTTTATAAGCGTTTCACCCCGAGCAAGGCATTTCACTGCCACTACTGCGCAGGGGGCTACATAGAGTGGAGAAAGGATGGTTAAATATAGGAAATGTCAGAGGGTGGGTGATAGGCGGTTAGGGATACCGAGAATGGTTAAATATAGGAAATGTCAGAGGGTGGGTGATAGGCGGGTAGGGATACCGAGAATGGTTAAATACAGGAAATGTCAGAGGGTGGGTGATAGGAGGGTAAGTATACCGAGAATGGTTAAATATAGGAAATGTCAGAGGGTGGGTGATAGGCGGGTAAGGATACCGAGAATGGTTAAATATAGGAAATGTCAGAGGGTGGGTGATAGGCGGGTAAGGATACCGAGAATGGTTAAATATAGGAAATGTCAGAGGGTGGGTGATAGGCGGGTAAGAATACCGAGAATGCTGGTTGGGTAGATGAGAGTGTTTGGAGAATAATTGGAAGTTAGTGTGATAGGAGGTGTCTATTGACCCTACATTTAAACACCTGGAGATTGTAGCCGTCGGGAAAGCAGACATGCGGAAGGGAATTCTACAGGCGGGAAGTGTGAGAAAAGAAGCTGTTGGAGTAGAAATTACGGTTACATCTTATCTGTTTAAATGTAAAAAGGTGGGACCTAGTTGCCAATCTAGTATCTCGTGTAAATTCGTGCTTAGGTGGCACCAATGATCTAAGTTCTTCGGATCAGAAGCCATGAAAGTACTTGTAGAAGAGGCACAGGGAAGCCACATCACGCCGGTGAGAGAGTGTTCGCAGCCAGTCTGCCAAGTCAGTATCAGCCACGTTACAGATTCTCCTTTGTATTTTGTCAAGAAGCCCAAGGAGAGTAGCAGGGGCACCCGACCAGATGTGGCAGCAGTATTCAATACATGGGCGGATGGTAGATTTGTATATGTGCAGGATAGATTCAGGAAAAACTTCCGGGTCCTGCACAGAGAGCCGACTTTCATAGCGGCATCCATCTATAAAAGGGGATCATTTAAAAAATTGAAGAAGGCCTTCTGAACAAACTTTTGAAGATTTCAGTAGCAGAATTATGGAGATTGCATGCCGACAGTTAAATCGAATTAGTCAGCAATCATAAAGAGAGCAATGAGACACTTCGACGTGGTGGGATGGTTAGTAAGCTTGTCTCACCAGACGATTATGACTGAAAAGTGAGTTGTATCCTGACTATGCGTCCCATACTTTCGGCTTTGTGTCATATGTAAGCGACGCTTTAAAAATCACCATAATGAGCGCACTGACGTTTCTCACATAAAGATTACAAAACCTTGAAGAAGAATTGAACCCGAGCAGTCAGCTTGAAGCCTATTGACAGACTAATTCACTAGACTTGGTATTAGCAGACTAATTTGAGTTAGACAAAAAACACAAAACGAAAAACAAAATGAATCGTCATGAGATAGTTATTCATAAGCCAACAGCACTCGGGTTGGTTTTTCTCCAAGAAACAAATCTTGTATATGAAACAAAAAAACAAAAAAAAAAGAAAAAAAAAAAAGAAAAAAAGAAAAGGAAGAAAAAGAAAAACTAACTACAAAGCAAAACAAAATATATAGGGTTTGGTACTATCCGCGATTTAAATCAAGTGTTTCTTGTCTGGGAACTTAGATACGCGGATAGGTAAGGACTACGTCACGCCCAAAGGCACATTTATAATAACCCGATCTGGTTTTCCGGCATAGCTGTCCGTACTTAATTTTTTTCATCTCGCCTTTTTCCAAAACACATAATTTGGAGACCAGGGCTGCAATAATCGACATTACTTTATTCGTTACTTTCCGTTTAGCTTTTAACACTCACGGGCTTCTGCATTCTCTTTGACGGTTTCGGCAAGAAGCCAATCTCCAACATGCTATTAAAAGAAGAACCGTTTCATGCCTTTCCCATAATAGCCCACCGCATTTCCGCTACCTTACGCCATAACTTTCGTTCGTTCCGCACTTAAATACTTTGTTCGTTTTTAATCGTTCTGTTCTTCCTTTCTTCTTTGATTTCTTCCTTCCTTCTTTGATTTCTTCCTTCCTTCTTTGATTTTTTTCGTCTTTTATTTCTTCAGTCTTTTTCCCCTTTTGTTGTTTGTTTTTTCTTCATTTCTTTTTTTTAATCGTCGCCTTTCATTTCATAACAACTTACTTGCTGAATGTCTTAATTCAATCAGTCTCCTTTTTTTCTTTCTTTCTTTCTTTTCATATTGTCATTAATTTTTTCTTTCTTTTTTCCATTTCTTTTTCTAATCGTTGTCTATCTTTCTTTTTTAATTTTATTACTAATCTTTTTGATGACTCCGGCTTTTTGTTCTTGTACTTCGTTTTTTCTTATTTTTTCCTCATTTCTTTTTTTATTTAAACATCATCATCAATACTTCTTTTCTTTTCTTTTACTTTTGTAGTCGATCACTTTATTCAATAAAATTTCTGCGTTTCATTTCCTTTTGCTCCTTCGTTCTTTTATTCTATGTGTAGTGTTTGGGTGGTTGTCTTTGTTGGCATATCAATACGTCTATCATTTATTTAATGCCGAAATCTAAATATATTGTATGCGTTTTTTTTTTTAATAATAATGATTTTATTGGTACAAGTCGTACTGGTTGATAAGAGAAAATTCATGCCTTTCCTAGGGATATTTGCGCGTAATTGAATACAACGAACCCAACTAGAATCGAAACATGATCCTCGATTAACAATTCCGAACCATTATCAATGACACTACCTGCGCAACCAGTTTTATAGCACCTGGTAAAACAAAACAAAATATATAGGGTTTGGTACTGTCCGTGATTTAAATCAAGTGTTTCTTGTCTGGGGACTTGAATACGCGGAAAGGTAGGGCCTACGACACGTTCAAAGTCACATTTGTAATAACCCGATCTGGTTTTCAGAAAGAAAGAAAGAAAGAAAGAAAGAGAGAAAGAGAGAAAAAGAGACTGGAATTAAGTAAGTTATTATGAAATGAAAGATAACGATTAAAAAAAAAAGAAATGAACAAAAAAAAAAAACAAGCATCAACAATGAGAACAAAAAAAAAATTAAGAGAAAAACTATATCACGTGTTTCGTCCTTTTCTCTCAATCTCACCTTTCCTTATAGAGGACTGATGTTACTTCGGTGATTGTACGGGAAGGCCATGTTTAATTTTTACTAATCTGTGTTTTCATTTAATTTCCTTTTTTTTCAGTTGCTTATTCAATAAAATTCTGTGTTTTCATTTCATTTTCATTTTTTTGAATTCCTTATTTCTCATTCTTGTCATTGCTCCTTACAGACTATTCATTATTATTCCATAAATCCTTCTCTTTTTCGACACTGGCGGCGGGAATATTCACAAAATCAGAAGCTGCATCGTGGGGTTAAAAATATGAGACCGATTTCTCTACCTACTATAAAAGACTTCGATAAGAAAAATCGAAAAAAAAAACCAAATCGAAAGAAAGCATGCATAAAAATCGATGTTTCAAACTTATTAACGTTGATTGCATTGTTACTCTCAGTTGGGCAGGCTAGTGATCGCCTACTGGTCGGAAACCGCTCTCGCTCGCCACTATTGACGTCAGGTTTTGAAGTGAAGTACCGGGTACATAGTGAGTTAGTTCTACACGGTGTTAAGGTAATAACTCAAACGTTCATCTCGCTTTCAAGGCGCACGAAGATCCATATTACAAGAAGGTAACTTTCTTTATACACGGCAATACTCTTCTACATGATGAAAACAATGAATATCAGAATAAAATGCATTTCGACATCATTTAAGTGAACGGTTTGTTCCGTTCAGAATTCCGTCTGGTTGACAACATGCGGAGCATTCTGAAAAGAAAGCTTTACAAGCGAAAATAATTTTTAGAATACGACCCTGGATTCTGTGCTGTGTGATTTATATGAAAAATAGTGATAACAGATTAAAAATCAAGGAATTAATGATTTCTAAATCAAGTTTTAGAACATGGAGGAAACATAATTTGCCGTCTAAGAACGCATGACTATTCGCGCTTATTCATGAAATCCGTTATCCCAACAAAATGTTTTTATTCTTATAGGACAATGGATCATGTCATAATTAGTTAGATAGGCATTCTGTAAAATTCCAACGAGCAGTTAGGCCACCATATTTGTCCGTCTTGACTCCAGTCGAATATTTATTCAACACAATGGAGAAGTTTATTCACACGCAAGATGTTGCCCCTAAAATCTCAGGGAATATTTTGGATAGTTGTCGAGACGGCACGACTTAATAACTTTTCTTAAATCTACCAACCAGTTGAGCTCGTGTTATACTATTTCACCGGGCGAGATAGCAGGGAGGGTTTTTCCGCCTATCAAATGATTTTAGCTCATCAGTGGGTTTATATATATATATATATATATATATATATATATATATATATATATATATACTAGCAGTATAGTCCGGCGTTGCTCGGGTGTAATGAAAGCTTTAAAACTAATCCATGATCTTGGAGCTCAGACTCAGCCTAAGAATATTTGTGTGAAGTTTGGTGAGAATCGGATAAAAATTGTGGATTTGTATAAAGGACATACAGACAGATAAATGGACACACACACAAACATCTTGCCTTTTATATATATATATATATATATATATATATATATATATATTATCGATTTTCTGCACTATTGTAAGAACTGCAACCTTGAAACTTCTGAATATCGTTTCTTATGTCTTTGTCTATGAGTGTATCAAATTTGATTAAAATCGGACCACTCCTTCTAAAACCCGATTTTTTCGATTATCGATTTTCGATATTTATCAGAGGTACCTCGAGACAAAACCTAGCTAAGAGCACTCGCAGACGCTTATAGTACAACCGTGTAAACCTTTAAGAAAATCGGTTCAGCCGTTTCGGAGTTATCGGTAACGGACACACACAGACACAGACACAGACAAAGTTCCATTTATAAATAAGTTTATATATATATATATATATATATATATATATATATATATGTGTGTGTGTGTGTGTGTGTGTGTGTGTGTGTGTGTAAAAGTATGCTCAGTTATAGTCTCAGATAAAGAACAGTATGATTAAATAAAGAAGACAAGAGGAAAACTATATTTCTTGCTGACGCATTTCGTCCTTTTTCCCAATCTCATCTTTCCTTATGAAAACAATACTTTCTCAGGCCAACACACACAATCTAAATATAAGAAAACCCAAGGAAAACCGTTAATTTCAACCATTTTAACATCTCATAACATGACATTACACTGCCCATGAAAGAATTATCTTCCAATATGAACCATAACGTTTTTTTAAATACTTAATGATTTCTGTTAATCTTATGAATTATTTGTGAGCGATTTATTTGTTACCAACAATGTTTTATTTATGGATACGTTATTTAAAATAAAATTAATTTCAACTTTTTGCCTAGATAAAAGTCATCACAGGACGAAACGCGTAGGTGAGAAAAATATAGTTTTACTCTTGTCTTTATTTAAGCATCTGATTGAGCACTCTGGAAGAATGGTAGACTTTGAAAAGCAGTAGCTACTCTAGCATATACGCATCGTTCATTCGGCAATGAATTAGAACTCCCTTAGCTATTGGACGTGTATAATGATAATGTAAACGCTGAAAAGTGTGCCTCCTTCTACCGAGCGCCCATAGCTCAGAGTTAGAATCGCCGACTGATGCCAGTTCGGTCGGGTTTCAATCCTGGATAAAAAGCAATCGGCTGTATAACCGTACTGATGAGCTGTGATACAACGAAACAGATCTGTCTGCGGATGACTATATATATATATATTTGTGTATTTAGTCGGCAAGTTTTCTTTTAGATATGTCAGATTAAATAAATTGCAAACATTGTGTCTGCTTATTTTTAATAATATCTCTTCATACTCACGGATAATCATTCGCGTATTATAATTGAAAGATATAACTTCCCCATCGTCGAAATGTGGCCTCCCTCTGTCTCTTCTATAAATACTTTCATGGCTTCTGCTCGGATGAGCTTAAGTCACTGATGCCTCCTCAACAGGTGTTTACCCGTGCAACCAGACTGGCAACTGGGTCCCACCCATTCACAGTCAGGTTAGCCAAATGCAGACGACAATTCTACTCCTGCAGCTTCCTCTCTCGCACTTCCCGCCTGTGGAACTCACTCCCGTATTCTTGCTTTCCTGACGGCTACAACCTCCAGAAATTTAAATGTAAGGTCAATACTCATCTACTAACCACTGGCCTCTAGCTCTCTCCCCTCCCCTGTATAACCTTCCCTTTCTCTCCACCTATGTATCTGTCATCGCACCTGCTTTCTCAGGTTTCTGTTGTTCCTTTCTAACTAGTTTGTACTCCTCACTCTTTTCTAATTAATCAATCTTTTTACATTTATGTAACCCCCTGCATATCAGTGGCGTTTCCGCCTTGCTCGGGGTGAAATGATTAAAAAAAAAAAAAAAAAAAAAGAAATGACGGTGGAGATCATCGTCAGCGGTGTGAATTGGGTTAACAAAAATAACTGCAAAACTGTGTTCCTAAAAGTTGATAACTTTTCTTCTTGCTTCAAATGTAGCGGTTGAGAATTTCTTAGCGTTCATTAGAACGTCAAAAAAATCCAAAATGGAATATTTTTGTGTTGTAACATCATGGTCATGCACGTGTTAATTTTTTTTTTTAATCATTTCACCCCGAGCAAGGCAAAAATGCCACTGATGAGCTGGGGGCTACATAACTGTAAAAAGATTAATTAGAAAAGAGTGAGGAGCACAAACTAGTTAGAAAGAAGCAATAGAAAGCTGAAAATGCAGGTGCGATGACAGATACATAGGTGGAGAGAAAGGGAAGGATATAGGGCGGGAGAGAGAGCTAGAGTCCTGTGGTTAATAGATGAGTATTGATATTTCATTTAAATTTCTGGAGGTTCTAGCCGTCAGGAAAGCAAGAATATGGGAGCGAGTTATATATATATTAATGTATATTTGGAGAGCAACTTTTCTTTCAAGCATGTTTTCAGTATTCTAAAATGTTTTCTTTTTGCTAGTGATAAAACATTTAAAAATGTTCCGTAAGTATTTTTCCAACCCCTTTCAGCGACTTGTCTGGCCATTTCCGCTGTTGTCATTTTTCTCATGTTTTGACTGTAACGTAATTCATTTTGTGTTGTTTTGAAAAAGTCGCGTTCTTTTAATGCTCCTACGTGCTGCGCTTGACTGAAAATTGGTGTGGGAAACTTTTATTAAAAAAAAATCAATACTCCATTTCCACTATTAAACAATGTAAGGTTGATGTTAGGAAAGAATTTTATATTATACTCGTATTTGATTAGATACTCAGCTTTTTATAATCAAACATTATATTCATTTATATCTACTGGCCTGAATAATCAAGAAATTGTTTTAGCAGAGAGACGTAGGTTCAAATCCTGCCTGAGAAAGCCTATTTTACTAACATGATTTCTTGATTATTCCGATCGGTAGATAAAAATAAGTATACTGTTTAATCATAAAAAAAGAAATTTCTACTTAAATACGAGTATCCATTAAAAAAGATGTTCATGCAAATAAATTAAAAACATGTCAGAGTTAATTCAATTTCGAAAAAAATTCGTACATATATATATATCTAAACTTATTTATAAATGGAACTTTATGTGTGTGTGTGTGTGTTTCCGTTACCTATAGACTCCGAAACGGCTGAACCGATTTTCTTGAAAATTTACACAATTGTACTATAAGCGTCTGCGGATGTTCTTAGCTAGGTTTTGTGTCGAGGTACCCCCGATAAATATCGAAAATCGATAATCGAAAAAATCGGGTTATAGAAGGAGTGGTCCGAATTTAATCAAATTTGATACACTCATAGACAAAGACATAAGGAAAGATATTCAGAAGTTTCAAGGTTGAAGTTCTTACAATAGTGCAGAAAATCGATAATATATATATATATATATATATATATATATATATATATATATATATATATATAAGGCAAGATGTTTGTGTGTGTGTCTGTTTATCTGTCTGTATATCCAAATCCACAATTTTTATCCGATTCTCACCAAACTTCACACAAATACTTTTTAGGCTGAGTCTGTGCTCCAGGACCATAGATTAGTTTAAATGGTGTCTTCAGGCGATTTGCAATAACTGATTTTAACGTTTACACGCACAGACACAGACACACACACACAGACATTATATATATATATATATATATATATATATATATATATATATATATATATAAGTGAAACTTTTAAATTCATTCATTAAAGCAGTTAACACAATTAAAATGATTTCAAAGCCGGTAATTGTCAACCGAATAACCTTAAATATTGTTTACTTGGATTGTCGCGCGTGCGCGCACACACACACACACACACACATATATATATATATATATATATATATATATATATTGGCGGGAATCTATTTCACGCTAACCAAAAATTTCATTACTTCTCCCCACCAATTATCTGGATTTTATTACTCCTAAAATCGAAAGGGTTGTGTACGCGATAACAAATAACAATCAATTTCTTTCTATTTGATATAACTATCGATTTGCCATCTATTGCTAAGTAGCTATCGATTACCTAAACCTGAATACGAGTCTTGGCCTACGATTTCCCCGGGAGTGTTTTGGTTCCCGTCACGTACCTATCAATACAGGATATTTTTGGTATGAGAGTCGAACAGGGCCCACTCTTGCGAACACCTTCCCTTTATCTATCGATCAGTACTTGTCATTGTGTCTTAAGTAGAGCTGACTGAACCTACGGATATTCGCTTAAGTATATCGTTAAAAGATTTCGGAAGTAGCCAGATACTCGCCAAATAAATCATTGAATTAAATTCAAACAATCTTCGTGTGCTCTGATGTTACTAACCTCCCGGAACGCACAAAAGAGATGCATAGCTCATTGATCACACTACCTTTTCAGTAAGATAAACAACAAAGAGACATCGCCATGGGTCAATAATTACCTCGAAATTCTCGTATCCCATTGCTACTGTATAGTTACATTCATTCCTATTTGGTACTTTCATTTGTCGGCTTTCATTAGATCAGGCTAGACCCTGTATTTTGCGATAATGGTCAGCAAGCAAATCTCGCATATCATTCGATTTCTTTAAACGCACCAAGTTTTCTCAGTAACTGCGTGATCACACCTTCCCACATCTTCCGTATTTTGTTTCTCGAAGTAACTTTCGACACATTACTATCCTCTTTGTCTTTTACGTGCTGTTTCCTTTTACTCCACTTGACTTCATTATGCCCTGTGAGTGTTAAATTATCTGGGCTTCCTTTTCTTATCATGTGTCCCAAAAATTCAACTATCTTATTCTGATTTTAATTACTTTTCCTCGTGGAGAAACTTGTTATTTAGCAAAGGGGTGTTATTTCAAGACTACTATTTAATAATCGAAAATTGAAAAGCTCAATTCAAATAATTTAGCCAGTGGATTTTTAAAATAACTTAACCCTTTGTTTCATATTGGTTACAATTGTAACCTTTCTCTAACCTTTGTTGCATATTGGTTACTATTGTAACCAATATGCAACAAAGGGTTAACCCTCTAGGGCCATTCGTATCATATTTGATACAGTATTTCCCTATAAGGAAACATTTGGTATTTCCCTATAAGGAAACATTTGGTATTCATTGACTGAGCAGTCAGTACTGCTTTCATTTGAAATTTATAAAATATTTCTCTTAAAAAATTTTTCAGGAAAATATTTCTTTCAAGTCTTGTTTTCATACTGTATCAAATATGATACGAATGGCCCTAGAGTGTTAAAACATTTTAATTGTGTGCATATAATGACCCGTATTTTCTCCTTACGGGTGGCCGTACATGATATATATCATTAAAAAGTCACGTGTTTTAAAGGTTGCGCTCCATACATGAGAAATGAAAAAAAGAAACTTTATGAACATTTTCTGTAGAATTTTTTTTCATCTCGTTTCAGTGTTTTCGATGTTGTACGTATCAACATTCAACAGGCTTTGCAAATGATCCCTTCAAAATTTAAAGCAAGTTTTGTATTTTAATTCCTAATTTCCTAATTAAAAAAAAAAGTAATTGTGAAATTCACAATTTGTGGAGGTACCTAAAATGAATATGAAAAATTGATATTAAAAAAAATCAATAAATGCCATAACATTTCTTAAATTATTTAGTTCCCTCTTCCGTTATATTTCATTGTAAATTTTTAAAAGAAAGTTTTATATTATTCTAATTTTTATTTGTCATAAAACATCTTTAAACCTAAGGCTAAAATTCTATAAAATTCTGGATAATTTCTGAAAATATTTTGTTAAATTTTTGATTTTAACATATAGTTAAAAATAAAAAAAATGAAACGTATAATTAAGATTATGTCAAATTCGTCTTTCATCAGTTAAGTGCCATACGTGATACACACTTGGGCAATCATGTCTCGGAAGAGACATGACTGATTAGGCAGAAGATTATACCGCAGTAGGTTGCCATTGCTTTCTACGGTAGACTGGTTGCCGACCAAGGCCCTAGAACCCAATCTGTCCTGGTATTTAACCCATAAATGTGCGTTGTGGTACAGTGGATATCGGCTCGGAACGAGAAACCGGGGAGCCGAGTTCGAATTCCAGTTGAATCCATTGTATTCACTTACGCGCAAATACCCTTGGGAAAGGTATTAATCCGTCTCTTCCTTCCAGTTATAGGTTAAATAGCCGGGACAGGTTGGGTTCTATAGCCTTGGTCGGCAACCAGTCTACCGCAGAAAGTAATGGCAACCTACTGCGGGATAATCTTCTGCTCAGTCAGTCATGTCTCTTCCGAGACATGATCGCCCAAGCGTGTATCACGTATGGCACTTAACTAACTGACCGTCTTTCATACTTAGCATTTTTTGATGGCTTAAGTCTGTCATGTCAATTAACGCCTTTGACAAGATGATGACAACTTCGATAACAAGGCTACCGTAATAAGGAAACGCTTAGTACATTTGCGGCAGTAAGCAAGTAATTCTTGTTTCAAATCAGAATAAGGTAAGTTTATATTTGGTAATTTAAATAAAATGATGCGTGAGGTGCATTTTATTTTTGCAAGACATTTTAAAACGAGAATTGTTTTCTGTTTACAAAATGTGTCGCTCGATGAAAAATGGGCGAAAAATTGAATTTTTTAAATAAAAAAAAACTTAGATTCCGATCAATATAACTTCGGTTTGAAATACTTAATTTTGCTTACTGGTATTAGAAAAATTCTCTTGGCTTTCAATGAAAGCTAAAATTAAAAAATTAAAGTTGCAAAAAACTTTTTATTTTTAAAGATTCAATTTAAACTTGAGGGGAGGTAGCTACTATATATATATATATATATATATATATATATATATATATATAAATGAATAAAGACAATATATACATAAATGAATAAAGACAAAAACTTATCTTAGCCGAAGTGATTCTTTCATTGAGTGACTTTGTCAAGGCCTGTGCGGCAGAGGTCGAAACGCGTCGGCTAATTTATGTTATTCTTTCGTCTTTATTCATATTGTCCTAAAATTTTACAATCCCTCAACCACCTCACATATATGTATTATAAATTCCGAAAACTTATAAAGAGTTATTCAGTCAGTCAGTTAAGTGCCATACGTGATACACGCTTGGGCGATCATGTCTCGATAGAGACATGACTAACTGGGCAGAAGATTATTCCGCGGTAGGTTGCATTACTTTCTGCTGTAGGCTGGTTGCCAGCCAAGGCTACAGAATCTAATCTGTTCTGTTATTTAACCCATAATTGGAAGGAAGAGACAGATTAATACCTTTCCCAAGGGTATTTGCGCGTAAGTGAATGCAAGGAATTTGACTGGAAATCGAACTCGGCCTCCCGATTTTTCGTTCCGAGCAGATATCCACTTCACCACAATACGGGTGGTGTTGAAAAGTTTTCGCATCAACAACTTTCCAAAAGTTTGACCAATTGACCGCCCGTCAAGCAGCCATTACAAGTGAAGTTGGCCAAGTTCTCGAGCTTTTGAGTAATTTTTGGCAAGGAAATGTTGGCAGCTCCCCCCCCCCCCCCAAAAGGAAGAAAAAAACAAAAACAAAGAAAGAACGACGATGACTTTCCAATAAAATGAAATTTCCGGAAGAAAAACTGAAGAAAGACATGATAAACAAACATATTCACTTTAAGCCCCATAGAATAAATAACAACAAGGGACGCATATATATATATATATATATATATATAGTCCTCTGGAGAGAGATCTGTTTCGCTGTAATACAGCTCATCAGTACGGTTAGACAGCCGATTGCTTTTTACCCAGGATTGAAACCTGACCGAATTGGCATCAGACGGCGATTCTAACTCTGAGCTATGAACGCTCGGTAGAAGGAGGTAGACTTTTCAGCGTGTATATTATCATTATACACGCCCAATAGCTGAGAGTGTTCTAATTCATTACTGAATGAACGATGTGTATATGCTAGAGTAGCTACTGTTTTTCAAAGCCTACACTTCCTCCAGAGTGCAATCTGTGTATGAGAGCGTAATATATATATATATATATATATATATATATATATTAATATTTGAAGTTCTGCTACAATTTCTCATATATATATATATATATATATATATATATATATATATATATACATATTTTATGAGAAATTGTAGCAGGACTTCAAATATTAAGTCAGTAATTCATCGAGTTTTTATTCGACTTCAACAATGTAGAAACATTTGGGACAAGCCGTTTCGTTCTATTCTCATTGCCGTGATGAGTCCCAAATATAGGACGAAACGACTGTCCAGTGCTTTCTGTATTCTGTTGAGATTGAATAAAAACTCGAAGGATTGCTTATGAATATTTCAAATCCTCCTACAATTTCTCATTATATATATATATATATATATATATATATATATACAAATCTTTAATCCAAAAGGAAAAGCAGGAAGGTAAATCCCAAAGACCCGATCCTAATTAATATTAATTACATTAATATTAAAAAATGATCAAGGTGGAGGGCTCAATGTAATTAATATTTAAATTACAGAGCCAATTATAAAATAAAATAAATTTCGATGTTCAAATCAGTTGTATGGCCATTTCTACATGAAATCCCTAAGAGAAATTTCACGTATCATCTGCAACTTTATTTCAAAAATTTTGAAATAAAGTTGCCGATAATAATTTCAAAATATAGTTTAAATAATTATTTTAAAATAAATTTATTTTATAACGACCATTACCGAGTACATATACCAGGCTCTCGACAAAAATAGCGAAGCACGAACCGTTGCCTTGGATGTCTCCAAAGCGTTCGACAGAGTCTGGCATGCTGGCCTTTTATGCAAACTGCAGAGTTATGGTATAACTGGAAATTTGTTTGATATAATCCAGTCATTCCTCTCTAACCGCACATTGAAGGTAGTATTAAACGGAAATGCCTCCTAAAACTATCATACGAACGCTGGCGTCCCTCAAGGCTCTATCCTAGGTCCCACGCTCTTTCTGATCTACATTAATGATCTCCCAGATGACATTAGATCCCAAGTAGGCATATACGCAGATGACTCCACAATTTACTCTCGCCTCGATCAAAAACCCGGTGTAGGCGACAAAGCGAACTTCGTTGCCGAGCTTGAAAAGGACCTCCAATACGTGGTGGACTGGGGTAGGAAGCGGCTCGTGAATTTCAATGCTTCCAGAACGAATCTGCTGTCAATTAACCACCATAGACAATCGCATCTACCTCCCATTAGCATGGGACAGGCTTGCCTCCCTGAGAGTAAAACACTACGCCTCCTTGGCCTTACACTCTCAGCGGACCACAAATGGAATGACTACATAGAATCCATTGCTAAGTCCGCTGTTATGAAGGTCGGTTCTCTGTGCAAGGCCCGGAAATTTTTTCCGTCTGAATCTATCCTGCACATATATAAATCTACCATCCGCCCGTGTATTGAATACAGCTGCCACATCTGGTCGGGTGCCCCTGCTACTCTCCTCGGGCTTCTTGACAAAATACAACGGAGAATCTGTAACGTGATCGATCCTGACTTGACGGACCGGCTGCAACCACTCTTTCACTGGCCTGACGTGGGTTCCCTCTGCCTCTCCTATAAGTACTTTCACAGCTTCTGCTTCGACGAACTTAGGTCATTGGTGCCGTCTAGGTACAAATTTACACGAGATACTAGATTAGCAACTAGGTCTCACCCTTTTACAATGAAACAGATAAGATGTAACCGTAATTTCTACTCCAACGGCTTCTTTTCTCGCGCTTCCCGTCTGTGGAATCCCCTTCCACATGCCTGCTTCCCCGACAGCTACAATCTCCAGGAGTTTAAATGTAGGGTCAATAGGCACCTCCTAAAACACTAACTTGCATCTATTCTCTCAAACACTCTTTCACATCACTTTCCCCTATGTAACCCCTTAACCACTCTTTCATCACTTTCCCTTATGTAACCCCATAACCACTCACCCATCACTTTCCCCTATGTAACCCTCTAACCACTCTTTCTCGTCACTTTTCATTATGTAACCCCCTAACCACTCTTTCTCATCACTTTCACCTATGTAAACCCCTGCGCAACAGTGGCAGTGAAATGCCTTGATTAAAATATATATATATATATATATATATATATATATATATACATTCGTGTATGCTTGTGTCTATAAAAGACAAAGTAATCAAATCAGCAACTTGAAGGTGACCCTCGAAGATAAAAGATGATTTGAAACTTATACTATGAGCTTTGATGAAAGTGTAAACACTGAAAGAATTTTGGTTTATTTGATCTGATATCAAACATTCAGATTTGAACTTTCTCGATTCCTAATGTTTATACTAACCGACTTTAGTTTGTGAGAGCCACTGAAGTACTAAGTGATTTTATTGTCATCCATATCTGTTTTATTTGGCAAACATAATACAGTGTAGAATATGAGACACACTGTCGTTCAAAAGCAGAAATGGCAATGGTAAGATTAACCATTTCCACACAGGAAACATTAGGCATTTACTGACTGAACAGTGTTAATGTATGTTGGAATCTTCATTTAAACTTTGGCAGTGAATGAACTTTCTGTTCAGCAGAGAACAGCTTTACTTTAGAATAGTTAGGTATGTAGCCTTTGAGAAGTACATAAAATTCAACCATTGAAATAATTATAAAACTAAATGCGTTGCCTGTTTGTTGACTATTAATTCGACTGATGTCAAATATGTAGTAATAACTTTACTACTTTGTTACGAGGAAAGACATTGGCATAATCAAGAATCTCTATTGGTTGCAAACCGCCTGTATACGGGCAGGAAATGTGTTCAGTAGATTTACAAATAGAGAACGGGGTGTAAGACAAGGATGTATCTTCTCACCGGATTTATTTAACCTATGCAACGAGGCAATTTTAAGAGAACTAAAAGTTCTGTCAGGATTCGTCATTGGCGGCTACAATCTTAAAAATATAAGATACGTTGATGACACAGTGCTGATAGCAGACACGGAAATGAAACTGCAAGGCTTCCTACAAAAGGTAGCGAAGAAAATCGAGAAGGAATAATTAAATATAATCTTCAAGAAAACTGAATGCATGATCATCAACAAAAAGAGGAGCTCAAAATGCCAACTACAGATCGTTGATACCAAAATGAAGCAGTTGCAGAAATTTAAATATCTGGGATGTGTTTTAACAGAGGACGGAAAGAGCGACACTGAGATCCGAAGGCGAAACGGGATGGCCAAGCACGCATCCCAAAAGCTATTGAGAGGCAGGAAAATGTCGTTAGAAACAAAGAGTACTAAACTGTTACATGATATCTGGCTTCCTATATTGAAATGAATGCCAGACAATCTAGTCAAAGATGAAAAAAAAAAAAGACCCGAAGCAACCGAAATGTTGTTCTACAGAAGGATGCTGAGGATAGTATAGACTGAACATGTGAGCAACAAGATTTTGGAGAAGATGAAAACGAAAAAAGAAACTTATGCTTAACATCAGGAAGAGTACAGTTAAAGTTTCTGGGAGATGTAATGAGGAAGGAGGGCTTGGAGAATCTGATACTCACAGGATGGATAGAGGGGGAAAGAAACATGGAAAAAACAACCTGTGAAGTACTTCATGGGCTTGAGCAAGTGGATGGCACAGCAGAGAGGACTACCAAGAGATGTAGAAAGCCATGAAGGGACACTTAACATGAAATAAGAAAAAGAAGTTGCTTCATACTTGTAGCTCTGTACGAAATTGTTCGGCTTAGTGAATGATCATGGAAGTTGTAAGGATAACTGTTTCCATACAGGAAACATTAGTTATTCGGTAATCAAAGAGTTAGTATGATTGCCGTTTGAAATTTTAAAAAATTTCCCTTAAATCAATTAAAAAAAAAAACCTCTCTAATACAGATAAGAGATCCCTTCATAACTTGACAAGTAGAACCTTTTTTGAGAAGTAGGCCTTTTACGACTACGTCGCTTTTTTAGCATTTATTTGTAAGATGATGAATTTGGAGTAGATAGACTAATCTATCGCCCGGTTCACACTCCACCCACGTCTATTGAACAGGTGGAGAGGCTCATCTCTTGTTCCCTGTATAGGATGTGGTTCCCGGCTTTCTCTTTTCCAATCTTTTCACTCTTACGTAGCCCCCTGCGCTTCAGTGGCGTTATCGCCTTGCTCGGGGTGATACGATTAAAAAAAAAATGAGTAATTTTCAATATCTTTTTTTAATCATCTAACCCCAAGCAAGGTATTCTACTGCCACTGTTGCACTGGGGGTTACATAGGGGAGAGTGATGAGAAAGAGGGGGTAGTTATAGGAAATGTCAGGAGGAGGGTAATAGACGGATGAGGATACCGAGGATGTGGGAAAAAGAGCTTGTGAGAATGGATGCGAGTTAGTGTAATAGATGTCTATTGGCCTTACATTTAAATTCCTGTCGGGGAAGCAAGTATATGGAAGGGAATTCCACAGGTGGGAAGTGCATGTAAAGAAGCTGTTAGAGTAGAAATTGCGGTTACACTTGATCGGTTTCACTGTAAAAGGGTTGATAATCTAGTAGCTCGTGTAAATTCATACCTAGAGAGCACCAGTGATCTAAGTTCATGGGAGCAGAAGCCGTGAAAGTATTTATAGAAGAGGCACAGTGAAGCCACGTCACACCGGTGAGAGAGCAACTGCACCCGAGCTGCTAAGTCGGTATCGATCACATTGCAGATTCTCCATTGGGTTTTGTCAAGAACCCCGAGGTGAATAGCAGGGGCACCCAACCAGTATTCAATACTCGGGCAGATGGTAGATTTATATATGTGAAGGATAGACTCAGAAGGGAAAAACTTCCTGGTCCTGCACAGTGAATCGACCTTCTTGGCAGCGGATTTAGTAATGGATTCGATATAGTCATTCCATTTGAGGTCCACTGAGAGTGTGAGGCTAAGAAGGCGTAGTGTTTTACTCTCAGGGAGGCTGGCCTGTTCCATGCTAATGGGGGGTAGGAGCAATTGTTTTTGATGTTTAATAGATAGCAACTTCGTTTTGGAAGCATTAAAATTTACGAGCCATTTCTTTTCCCAGTCTACCACGGATTGGAGGTCCTTCTCAAGCTCGGCAGCGAGGTTCGCTTTGTCAACCTCAGCAGATTTTTGATCGAGGCGAGAGTAAACGGTGGTGTCGTCGGCGTACATGCCTACTTGGGATCTTATTGGTATTTTTTGAACCTTTGTTTTCATTTTGGTTGATATAGATGTTATTATAGACACACGTTTCAATCAAGTATCATTTGTTCATCATCAGACGTTCATTGATTGGCTGATTATTGTGATATACCATGTGGATTCAATTTTCCTGCCATTATCCAATCCAAGGATTGAACTCATGATAACTAGATAATAGTAACACATGTGTAACTGAATGTAAAAGGTTGGTTCTAACAACTGGTGATGTTAGTGGGCTCATGGCACTTTTCATAAATTTAGTATTTATTTCTGAGTTGAATGATTTTCAATATATTAGTATTATTTCAAACTGCTGTTCTCATCTTGGTTGATATAGATGTTATTAAAAATACAACTTTTCGACCAAGTATAATGTGGGTCATCATCAGGTGCTCATTGATCTGGATTATCTGTTGATTATCATTGTTTTTCGTTTATTCTTTCTTCACGTTCCTTTTACATCTCCTTCCTCTCTTCTTTCTCATCCTTACGTCTCTCTTGCCTCTTATCTCTCCTTCGTCTCTTCCTGCTCTCCTTTTTACTTCGTCTCTTCCGTTTTTCTTTTACATTCATTTGTTTTTTTTTTCTATCCTTGTCTCGTTTGTCTCTTCTTTCTACCACTTACGTCGCCTTCAGCTTTTCCCTTCTCTTCCTTACGTTCCCTTCTTCTCTCCCATGTGTCTTCTTTATTTCTTCTTTCATCCGCTTTAATCTTCTTACTCTATTTCACCTCTTATGTCTCCTTCTCCTCTTCTTTCTGCCTATTACGTCTTCATCGTTTGTTTACTTACGCCTTCCGCCACTCTTACCCTACTAGATTTTCTTTGTTTTTCCTTCTTCCTCTTACGTCTCTGTTCTCTTTCTTCTCCTCATTACATCTCTATAGTCTCCTCCTTCACCCCTTAACGTCTCTTCATCTCTTCTTACTCCATCTTACGTTCATTTTTTCTCCCCTTACGTTTTTTTCGGCTCTTCTTTCTCCTCTTAGGTTTCCTTCATCCTTTTCCTCTCCACGTCTCTTTCTTTCACCTCTTACGTCTTTTTCGTTCATTCCTTACGTCTCTTTCGTTTCTTTTCCCTCTTAGCTCCCCCTCGTCTCTTCCTGTTCCCCTTACTTCTCCTTCGTCTTTTCTGTCTTCCTCTTACGCCAATTTGCTTCTTTTTTTTCCTCCTCATCTCCTTCGTCTTTTTTCTACCTTTTACGACTTCTTCAGTCTCTTCCTTCTCCCCCATTACGCCTTCGTTGTTTCTTTTTCGAACCCACTTACGCCTTTTCTCGATTCTTCTGCTAGATTTCCTTTGAATCTATCTCCCACCACCACCTTACGTCTCCTTCGACCTCTTTACGTCACCTCGTCTCTTTTTTCTTCACCTTGCGTCATTTTTTCTCCCCTCACGTTTCCTTCGGCTCTTCTTTCTCCCCTTAGGTTTGTTTCCCTTATCTCTTTCCCTTCCTACGTCTCCCCCATCTTCTTCGTCTCTTCCTTCTCACCGTTACTTCTATTTCGTCCCTTCCTTACGTCTCTATCGTCTCTTTTCTCTCTTAGCTCTTATTCGTCTCTTCCTGCTCTCCCTTACTTCTCCTTCGTCTCTTCTGTTTTCCTTTTACATCACTTTTGCTTCTTCTTTTCCCCCTCATCCCCTTCGTCTTTTCTTTCTACCTCTCTACGACTCTTCTTTTCTTTCTACCTCTCTACGACTCTTCTTTTCTTTCGACTCTTCTGCTAGATTTCCTTTGTTTCTTTCTCCTCCGGCTTACGGCCTTTCACGTTGAATACACCGGTTCTCGCTCGATCACCGAAGTTAAGCAACGTTGAGCCTGGTCAGTACTTAGATGGGTGACCGCTTGGGAATACCAGGTGCTGTAAGCGTTTAGTGACGGATGTGCACTGTGGTGCAGTGGAAATCGGCTCGGAAAGAGAAATCGGTGAGCCGAGTTCGAATTCCAGTTGAATATCCTGCATTCACTTAAGCTCTGGTACCCTTGGGAAAGGTATTAATCCGTCCCCTCCCTCCAGTTATGGGTTAAATAACAGGGTAGGACTTATGGACCCTGCCCTTAAAAACAAATCCCAATGAATCTTGATACTTGAAAAAGACAAAGTATTACTAGACACAAAACTTCTATAAAAAGAACAATAGATTGTTGAAATTAAAAGGTATTATCAGCAATAAATAAATAAAATTTAGTTGGCAATAAATGACCCGCCGATGTTGATATGCCATAAAAACAAAACGACCAACCAAATCTTTCTTCTACCTTTTACGCCTTCTTTGACTCCTCCTTCACCCTTTTACGTCTCCTCGTCTCTTTTGTCTCCAGCTTTCGTATACTTGGCCCCCTTAGATCTCTTTTATCCCTTTCTTCCCCCCTTACGTTTCGTTTCTGCTCTTCTTTCTCCCCTTTGATTTCCCTCCTCTATTTCCTCTCCTACATCACTTCTATCTCTTCCTTCTCCTCTTCACGTTTCTTTTGTCTCTTTTCCTTCTTAGCTCTCCTTCATCACTTCCTGTTCTCTCTTACTTTTCATTCTTTTCTTCTATCTCCCTTTTACATCCTTTTTGCTTCTTCTTCCCCCCCATCTCCTTCGTGTTTTCTTTTCACCCTTTAGGTCTTCTTCAGTCTCTTCCTTCTACTTTTGACGTCTCCTTTTTTCTTATCTCCTTCATCTTTTCTTTCACCCTCTTATATCTCCTTACTCTCTTTTACCTCTTACATTTTCTTTATTTCTTTCTTCCTCGATTCTTTGCCTGCTAGACCTCCTTCGTCTTTTCCTTCTCCTCCTCGCTTACGTCTATATCGTCTTTTCCATATATCTCTGCATGTCAATCTCTTCTTTTTCTCTTTTACGTCTCCTTTGTATCTTCTTGCTCTCCCTTAGGTTTCTTCGTCTCTTCCCCTCCTACGTCTTCTTCATCTCTTCCTTCTCCTCTTTATGTCTCCTTCGGCTATTCCTTCTACCTCTTATGTCGCCTTCGTCTCTTCTTTCTCTCTCTTACGTATTCGTCTTTTTTTTTCCTCCTTACGTATCCTTAGACTCTTTCCTCTCTTACATACCCTTTGTCTTTTTTCTTCTCTTTACATCTCCTTAATCTCTTCCTCCTCTTCCTACGTGTCCTTTGTCTCTTCTTTCTCCTCCTTAATTTTCCTTCGTCTCTTTCCCCCTTTACGTCTCTTTCGTCTCTTCCTTCCCACCTTTCTTTCGCCTCTCCATTCACTCCTTGCGTATTTTACGTCTCTTCTTTGTCTCCTTAAGTATTCTTCGACTCTTCTTTATCCTTCTGATGTCTCCTTCTTATCTTCTTACTTCTCTTTAGGGTTCCCTCGTCTCTTTCCCTTCCTCATAAATCTAACATTTTTTTTCAGTTAAGTTAAAATTCTATGTAAAGCCGATTTCTGAAAGAAGATAAAATTAACGTGGGAAAACACAAGCTGTAAAATGTATTCAGACGTTTGTTATATTATTCCCTATCGCAAAACATTTGTAAGAAAGTAAATCAATTTAAAACAGTCCTTAAGTCCCTATCTCTTCATCAGGTATGCCACAATTCTAAACAAATGCAATTAATTTTCTTTGGAAGATACCCCAACCATTTTCAATACACGTGATACACGCTTTGGGCGATCATGTCTCGAAAGAGACATGACTGACTAGTCAGAAAATTATCCCTCAGTAGGTTTCCAGCCAAGGCTATAGAACCCAATGTGTTCTATTATTTAACCCATAACTGAAGGGAAGAGACGGATTAATGCCTTTCCCAATGGTATTTGTACGCAAGTGAATGCAAGGAATTTAATTGGAATTCGACTCCCTGATTTGTCGTTCCGAGTCGATATCCACTGCACCACAACGCACAACACAATACAGGAGAAAGACTAAATGAATTTTACTCAAACTTTTATCGCGTTTGTGTACCGTACATTTGGTACAATTGCCTATGGTAGTGGTAAGATTAACCAATCCAAAAATTAGGCATTTACTAATCAAAAACAATCTCATTACAATCTGCTGAAATGTATAAGTTATTTTTCTTAAAACATTTTTTTCAGAAAAATATGTTTCTCAAGTTCATGAAATGTTATCACTCTTTCTGGTACTGGTAGCATTTTCCTTTCTAACCCTTGGTTTAATGTAGTGTATAAAGCTAACCGTTTCGTTATATCATTTTCTCTTCCCGTTATATGTGCTATCTAATTTAGTCGATGTAATAAAAATATTTATAATGCTTTCTTCGGCTAAATTAATTTACAATTAATTCTAATGATAACACTGAGAATAACCATTTCTACAGGAAACGTTCGGTATTCATCAACCGAATAATTAGCGTGACCGTCGGTCTAAATATATACAATCTAATACAGTTTTGAAGGAAAACAGATTGCTCAAGTATATATGAAAGCCGCATTCACCCTATTTGAGTTGAGCCGGCTTCCTCCTCCAAGTTTTCATTGGGATTTGTTTAAGGGTAGAGTCCCAAGTTATTTAACCCATAACTGGAGGAAAGGAACGGATTAATAACTTTTCCTAAGGGTACTAGCGCGCAGGGCATTCAACTGGAATTCGAACTCGGCTCACCGATTTCTCTTTTCGAGCCGATATCCACTGCACCACAAAGCACATCCGTCACTAACCGCTTACAGCACCTGGTATTCCCAAGCGGTCACCTATCTAGTACTGACCAGGTTCAACGTTGCTTAACTTCGGTGATCGAGCGAGAACCGGTGTAGTCAACGTGATATGACCGTTTGTCAAGTTCACTGATATCGTCCCTTCTTCTATTGCTGGGCGTTTCCTTCCTAACTTTTTGTTTAATGTAATGTAGAAGAGCAACAACTAGTTTATGTCATTACTTCCACTTCAAGTTATGTGTGCTTTTAGAAGTCTTCCAGGAATTTGTTATTTAGTCAAGTAAATTAATAGCAACCGTAACTTCTACCCCAACAGTTTCTTTCCTCGCACTTCCCGACTGTGGAATTCTCTTCCACACGATTGCTTCCCCGATGGCTACAATCTCCAGGAGTTTAAATGTAAGGTCAATAGACACCTCCTAACACACTAACATGCTCCCATTCTATCAAACACTCTTCCCATCTGCCCAACCCTCATCCTCGGTATCCTTACTCATCTGTCACCTTCCTCCTGATATTCCCTATGTCTAACCACTCCTTCTCTTTACTTTCCCCTATGTAGCCCCATGCGCAATAGTGGCAGTGGAATGCCTTGCTTGGGGTGAGATGATTAAAAAAAAAAGTTCTTTATTTGTAATTCTATAATGCCAGTCTAAGATATCCGACAGTGTCGTCATTCCTAAGACCGATACGAATAATTCGCTTGAAGCCGTCCGTTTGTAATTATTGACCTAAAGAAAAAGTATATTGGTGATAGTTTAGAGGTTTTGAAGGAGTATTCAGGCGAGTGTCTAGATTTGATAAGGCTATGGCCCATGCTCTTAGTTTTTGTTTTTCTACTTTTTAATCAAACTTCCAAACAAGGCGGGGCCATCACAATTGCGCAGGGGATTACAGTGAGAGAAAAGACTGGGTAGAGTATGTATTGAGGAAAAGATAAAAGATAGAATATCGCAAATGTCATTGCATTTAAATTTTTGGAGATTGTAGCTATCGGGGAAGCAAACAAACGGAACGGAATTCCATAGACGTGAAATACGAGGAAAGAAACTACTGGAGTAGAGAATGGCGGTTACATTAAACTATTTCAACTGTAAAAGGGTGGGACCTAGACGACAATCTAATAGCACAGTTAAGTTCTTGTGGTCGGGACACTACGTAAAAACTCGTCAGAACAGTTTACCATAAAAACTTTTGTCGAAAAGATAGAGAAAACTCATATCACATCTGTGGGAAGTGACTGAAGTCGAAATTCAATTTTGTAGCATGCAGCAGTGTTGAAGAAAGCATCCCTGGTCAGCCTCCTCAATATTTAATTTCCTTATCTTCTATACTAAATAGACCAGGAGAAAAGTATTAAATTCGACGCTGATGTTTAGTATTGCCCCTGCTTATCTACAAAGCAGTTGTGAAGTTCTCAGTATTGCCACATCAAAGCCAGAATTTCGAATGCGGTTTTCATCTTAAACAGAACATTAAATCTTTACTGATTTGACATGGCACAATTATTCATCATTTCCAGAATTTGCCCTTCTGTCTGTTTTAGATAGAGTACCTATACTGAAAAATCAAAATTCGGTGAATAAGTTGCAAATCGATTTGTCGCCTGGAATCTTCAAATAAAGAAACATCCAATAAAGAAATCCGCTGTTAGCGTCATGCGCCTAATCTCCACGTTACCAACATGCGACAAGCTAATACAATAAGATGCATCAGTGGGAGTAATTAATTTTATCTCATTAGGCACTGAGTAATACGAGGAAATGTTTACCAAATATTTTGGGAAGTGACGTCAAGCAGTGGGGCGGCGGTTGTCAAATACGTCTTGCAGACTAACAGTAACTTAGTGATTACTAAGTATATCTATTTTTAATTTATTTCTTGAAGCATTATTTTTAATGGCTACTTGAGTAGATGCGCTGTTTTTTCTATAATTAAACAGTATATTTATTTACATCTACTAGGATCGAAAAATCTTGCGTCCTTCGAGAAATGGGAAAAAATCAATGTTCAAAAACACTATTCCGGGCTTTGTTTGACCGCTAGTCCTACGTGGTTCAGCGGTTAAGACACATTAGACCTTATGAAGGTTTTTCCTTATTTTAGACAGGTCTGAATCTTGATGCAAGATTCATATTTTTCGTAAATATCTATCTATCTATCTATCTATCTATCTATCTATCTATCTATCTATCTATCGTCCCGATTATAAAAGACCGTTGTATATATATATAGAGAGAGAGACCTAATAGCGCAGGTTTAGTTCATCTGAAAGACAATAGTGTCTCAGTTCATTTTTTACTACTATTTATTAAACTTTACTACCAGTTATGAAAGCTCTTGCCGCGCGTTTGCTCTTTAACATTGCCTTATTTTAGTTTTTGCAAAAATTATGTTGTACATATATATATATATATATATATATATATATATATATATATATATGTGTGTGTGTGTGTGTGTGTGTGTGTGTGTGTGTGTGTGTGTGTGTGTTACGCTCTCACCACCCGATTGAGCACTATGGAAGAATGGTAGACCTTAAAAAAACAGTAGCTACTCATGAATCTACGCATCATTCATTCAGTAATGAATTTGAACACTCTCGCTACTAGCGTGTGTATACATTGTATATAACACGCTAAAAGTCATCTATTTTTACAGAGCTCAGAGGTAGAATCGCCGACTGATGTCAATTCGGTCGGGTTTCAATCCTGGCTGGAATCAATAGGATGTCTAACCGTATTGATGATCTGTCTGCGGATATATATATGTCCCATCTATCACGCTCAGGGGTTTGGATTATTTTTTCTTGTTTTAACGTAAGATACTCAATAGCAGGTACATCAATATATATGTTATCGTCATTTTAGACGACATATCGATATAAATATTTTGCAGCCGTTTTTGACGGTACGGTCCCACTCGTCTAGACACAGATTTAGATCGTTTAGTCTTGGAAGAAATCAGAATGCAGTGGTAAGAGGGACTTTGAACAGCATGTTGTTGCGAATCTAGAATCTTCTTTTTTTTTTCTTATGTTCACTCATTACAAGTTTAAAAGCCTCAAAAATCTGGATAAGGTCAATAGATGATGATTTTCTCTCTGAGTTGAAGTGGTTCAAATAGTAATGTCCGGGAAAGCATCCACGTGGTAGTCTCTTCCACAAAGTAGTTTATCAATGCTATTAAAATGAAGGCATATTTTATTAAGACTATTATTTATGGCTTTCACTTATCTATGTCAACTCTTGACCTCTTAACAATTATTGCTGACTGATTATATGAGATGAGAATGGTGAAGTTTACGCATTTGCTTTGGACATCTCGAAAGCGTTTGACAAGGTTTGGCATGTCGTTTTTTTCTAATTTGAACGGTTATGGTATTTTCCGACAAAGTTTTGAACTGATTAGGTCTTTTTTAGCAAATTGCGAAATAAAATCTGTTCTGAACGGGCACACTTTTCTATCCTTTTATACGAATGCAGATTTTCTCCAGGGAAATATTCTTTGCCCTACTTTGTTTTAATTTTCATCTTCCCTATCAGCTCTGAACTTGGCTGATCTAAAAAAAATAACTTATAGTCTGTTGTTAAGTCGGGCAAATAATGATTGTTTAAATGTTAAAATCTATAAAAATAAAATTTCTTTCTATTAATCATCTGAGAGGCCCTTTTCTGCTTTCCATCAGCATGGCTGTTGCTCAACTCCAGAAAAGTGCCTAGTTATGCCTTCACGGGCTAACCTTCCAGATTGACATAAAGTGGAAACATTATACTGAATCCATTACTGAGTCTGCTGCTAAGAAAGTTAATTCAGTGAGTCGTGCTAGACAATTATTCTCTTCAGAAACTATCTTACATACCTATAAGTCTACTTATTCGTCTACGCTTTGAGTAGTGCTGCTTTACTCGAGCCACAATATTAGCAACTAGGTCCCACTCTTTTATTATGAAATCAATCAGTTTCTTTTCTCTCATTTCCCGCCTGTTGAATTCCCTTCCGTTTACTTGCTTTCCCGACAGCTAGAATCTCCAAGAATTTAATGTAAATTCAATAGCCACCTATTATCTCACTGACTTGCATCCTTGCTCTCATGCTCCTTTCTTCGTCCACTCCATTCTCATCATTATTCTCTTCCTTTTCTTACTCACTTCCCGACATCCCTCAAGAACCTGTCACTCTTTTTCATAAATCTTATGTAACCCCCTGCGCACCAGTGACAGTAAACTGCCTTGCTTGGGACGATATGATTTTTTAAAAAAAGTGCTCCAGTACTGCTGCTCTATATTTAAAGATTCTTGATGTAATCCAAAGAAGGATCAGCAATATTATTGGTTTTGACTTGGCATCTCGGATTCAGTCAATTTTGTTAAGAGACGATGAGGCCCGATTATGTGCTCTCTCATCTAGAAACTGCAACTTAGGTTCGCTCAGCATAGTTTTAGTGTATACCTCAATTTAACAATTGTCACTGGACAATCTGCTCAAACATGTAGAAATGACTTGAAACAAAAGACATGTGGTTCTACAGAAAGATGCTGAGAATTCCATGAACAGACCATGTGGCCAACGACGTAGTTTTGAACAAAATGAAAACAAAAATGAAACTTGTACTTATCAACAGGAAGAGGTAGTTGAAAGTGTTGTATACCAATATGATGAAGAATGAAACTTGAATCATAATTGACGATCTTCTCATTGATAGAACTGTATATAAAAATGTACAATTACACCTTTATACTTTTTCTTCAGTCACGGAGGTGTGGAGTTGGGGTTGGTCGGAGGTAGGCACGTGCGCTTACGAGGGACAGATGGCTGCTGGGTTCTCTTCCTTTCTCTTTCTCTCTCTCTCTCTCTCTCTCTCTCTCTGATCTGAACTCAACTGATCTCAACTGTCTCTCTGATCTATCAAATAGGTGAGTTCTGACGTTTTGCATTTTATTAATATTTTGAGTGCTTTAATTCTTTAAACTCTCTGTTCGTCAAAACAAAACTCAGCTTGCACCTGAAATTTTCACACTCTCTGACATTTCCAAACAACATGATTATTTTTTTTTTAAATTTGCCGGTTGTTTCGTTCAATGCGAATACATTTTTGGTAAAATTATACCCCGAAGCCAAAGAATATATAACAGTAGTTCTGGAGCACATAATGAGGAAAGATGGCTAGGAGAATCTGATACACACAAGACAGATTGAGAAAAAGAAGGACAGAGCAAAGCAACATGTAACATACATGATGAGCTTGAATAAATGAATAGTAGAACATAGTTTGGAAGAAATAGCAAAAATACAAAACTTAGGAAGATGTGGCGGACCATGGAAGCTTACGTCCTAAAGGGTCACAGCACATAAAAGATGCAAGAAGTGTTTTGAACAATCACAAATGTGTCTCAGCTGGCGCCTGCAACAGAGATTAGCAAGCCATGCTAGCAGACAGCCATACTTGGAAACTAGTGAGCAACTATAGTGATAATAACAATCTTATGACAAAACACAGTCCAAAAACTACATCACCAGTTTGGCAACAGTAACAGTATAAAGCCATTCGATGTATTGTCGATCTGGCCATGTTAAGTCAAAACATAGTTACAGTAGTCGAGGTGTGTTTATTCAGTAAAATGCCATTATGTATCATTAAAGTTTTATTACCCTTGTACTTATCTTATCATGTGAGGTCAGTCGATTGTGCCTACAAGCAGTAATCTGAATGGCATTACTATGTCTGGCTGATTGAATTTGGAGCTGTTCCAAACAATTATTTAAGGATTCTCAACTATATGGAGGTTAGCGTAATTTAATATTTTTATATGTGAATAGTTCTACATGTGGTTAATTGCGTTTTTTAGTATCTTCTATAAAGTGGTGGTTTTTTTTATTGCATTTTGTTGTATCAATTACTTTTAGAGGCACTTTGATTAACTTCGTTTGTATATATATATTAATATATATATAGTGTGTGTTCCCGTTAGTATTACTAAGGTCATCCATGCTTAAATTTGCCCCAAAAAAGGTTGAACCTGATAAGCTACTGGAAGTACGAAAAATCATTTGAAATTCAAAGTGGTATCAAAACTGAGCATGAGGGTTGATTCACCTAGGCTGTTTACGATCTCATGAATTAAAGATGCTGGAAGCTGATGATATCGTACACTATGTGCAGCAGAACCATTACAGAAAACTATGGATGTCAACACACACTGTGAAGCAAGAAAGGCTGATCGAAAGTTTTTCCAGAAGTCCAAGAAAATGTCACTGAACTGACTATATATATATATATATATATATATATATATATACCGTTTCATCACAAGCAAGGCGGTAACGCTACTGACGCACAAGGGGATACATATGAGTAAAAGACTAGATAGGAGGAGGGTTTGGAAAAAGACGAATCAGTTACAGGGGGTGTTCGAGAAAGGAGCAAGAAAAAGATGAGAATACAGGTGTGATGACAGTTCCAAAGGTAGAGAGAAAAGAAAAGATATACAGGGTGATGTAGAAATAACTGGAGTCAAGTGGTTAAGAGATGGGTATTGAATGTAGCCGAGAGAAAAGCAAGAATATGGAAGGGAGTTCCACAGGCGGGAAGTGCGAGAAAAGAAGCTGTTAGAGTAGAAATATCGGCTGCATTTGGTTGATCTAATTGTTAACTAATTGGGACCCAGTTGCCAGTCTGGTTGCACGAGTAAATTCATGTGGCAGGGGCACCAGTGACTTAAGTTCATTGGAGCAAAAGCCATGAAAATATTTATAGAACAGACAGAAGGAAGCCATATCCCGTCGGTGAGAAAGTGGCTGGAGTCCAGCAGCCAAGTTAGTACCTATCACATTACTAATTCTACTTTGGAGCCTGTCGAGAACTCTATTCAAACACATATGTTTGTGTGTGTGTGTGTGTGCGCGCACGCGCGTGTGTGTGTGTGCGGATGTAACAGACTAGTTAATGAAACTTTAGAAATAAAAAGACAACATGATAACAATATTGGCAATACGTTTGGTAATATTTATAAGCCTTTAAACTAAATGGAAGCAAGAAGATAAAGGTTTAAAAGGCTGAATTTTCGGACACGCTTGGGTCTTTTTTCAACGAGACAAGGAACAGACAAATAAGTAGGACTCATTTTTCCAAAGAATGTTGTTGTTGGGTAACGGGCTTCCTGTAGATACTATACTTACTGAGTAAACCCAAATCCATGTTCAATCATTTAATGTATGATTTTATTTTTAAAATATTTTAAACTCAGTTTTGTGTCGTTTTGTCGGCTGTTAAAAGCATGAGCTCTGATACAGCGAAACAGTATGTGGATGACTAATATATTATGCTCTCATTACGATTGAGCTCTCTAGAGAAGAACATTTTTAAAGCACTTTTCACTTCTGCGATATGAGTTACTCTTCAGAAATGAATTGTGTTCTTTCGGTGAGAAACAAGTGGATGTTTTTAGCCACACTGATGAGCTGTGATACAGCGAAACAGGCTTATATATGGATGACTAATACATATATATATATATATATATATACTAGCAGTGTAGCCTCGCGTTGCTCGTGTGTAATGAAAGCTTTTATGTATATATTATCAATTTTCTGCACTATTGTAAGAACTGCAACCTTGAAACTTCTGAATATCCTTTCTTATGTCTTTGTCTATGAGTGTATCACATTTCATTAAAATCGGACCACTCTTTCTATAACCCAGTTTTTTCGATTATCAATTTTCGATATTTATCGGGGGTATCTCAACACAAAACCTAGCTAAGAACACTTGCAGACGCTTATAGTACAACTGTGTAAATTTTCAAGAAAATCGGTTCAGCCGTTTCGGAGTCTATAGGTAATGGATACACACACAGACACACACACAGTTCCATTTATAAATAAGTTTATATATATATATATATATATATATATATATATATATATATATATATACTAAAGGGGTATATCTGCCTTATAGATATTCGACATACATTAATAATATATATTAAATAAGAATCATTATATCGTAGTTTTTAGCAAAGAAAGCAGATTTTGTCTATATTTCTGAGATGAGTTAGTATGTACAATATTTACGTTATTCGGAATATTATCCACATATTCTTTGCAATTTCTACGACGTTTCAGCTGTCGTAGGCCCCGGCCTTCTTCAGGGGCTAAGAATTTCGAAATAACCTAGTGATAGTAATAAAGAGTTCGGTTCAAAATTCCTAGCACCTGAAGAAGGCCGGAGCGTACAACGGCCGAAACGTCGTACAAATGACAACAAAGTCAATAGTCCAAATAATGTAAATATTGAAAAGAAAGCAGAGTTTATTTACTGATGTTGCTTGTTCGTTTGATACTCGAGTCATCGTGAAAGAAGGCCTGGAAATCATGGAGGATGCTGACTTATAGCATGCAATCACACGCGCATAAAATTTCTTAAAAAGGTATGGATTTTTTTTTCTATTGTCATCAGAGTATTAGGAAAAGAAATTTTTCTTATTGTTTGAAAGCATTAGTTTTTACCAATGAGTTTTTGATGGGTTGCATGCGGCTTGTTTGCCTGGTGTAGCACGAACAATCAGAAGAAGTATCGGATTTCAACAAGTAGATATTCTGTTTTTAATGACACAGTATTATATATATTTTTTTATCTACCGGCATGATTATTTACGATACATTTTTATTACAAAAATGTGTACCATACGGCAGGATTCGAACCTGCGACCCACATCTATATAGGGGAAGCTCCCATTTGATCTGGTAACGTCTTAGACCTCTCGACCACGAATAGCCTCCAGTCTAAACGAGGTTCTTATCAAGCCTATATAACACAATTTTCGATCCATCGCAAACAAACATATCTGCTCTGAAATGTATCGTAATGTCAACAAATGTAAACATGTTATGGAAATCAACGAATTTTAACAAAACCTGTTTATAAGCAATCGACAATTTGAAATGAATTGTTTGAACTTAAAATTCGTTGATTTCCGTAACATGATTACATTTGTTGACATGTCGGGCTACTATTGTCCTAGTTACCAATGCGCTGCTGAGGTCTCGACCACCGAATTTAAAGTCTTGCATTGGGAAAATAAGAATAAAGCATAATTTCAAAAGCACCGTTTCAAATATTTGCGTTGTTTGGCGCTAATATTCTCTCGGAAGGTTTGAGATGTCTAGAGTTTTTTGACTTGATGGCAAACACGCATAATTGCAAGATCGCCGACTGAAAACTAAAAACAGAATGGAACAAGAGAATATAATAATAATAATAATAATAATAATAATAATAATAATAATAATAATAATAACAACATCGAGTAATAAAACTTTTTCCATATTTTATTGAATGGAATGTCTGTTTGCAAGCCAGTTCGAATGCTCCGTTTTCTTGCATCTCCGAGCATCGGTATTAGTCTGAGCTTATTGCTCAGACTAATACCGAGGGTATAACAAATTCTTATGGGTAAATATAAAACTAATTTGCGAGCACACACACACACATACATACATACATACATACATACATACATATACATATATATATATATATATATATATATATATATATTTAAATTGTGTGTATTTTGGCAGCATTTTGTCCGCAACGACTCTTCCCCCACCGTTAGTGATTTGCAAAAAACCAATGTAGTATATAAATTCATATGTCCATTTAGAGAATGTATCTCTAACAACCTCAATGATATCTACATCGGCCACACCACAAATTCGCTCTCACGGCGTCTGACGTTGCACTTAAATAAAAATTCAAATATATTCCGTCATTTAGAACAACATGGTTATCAACGCACACTTCTGAGAAAAACGCTTCTTGATAACACGTACATACTCAAACAAGAAAATAATAAGCAGAAACTAAAAATCCTCGAAGCACTCTACATTAAACAATTTAAACCTGGTTTGAATACAATCAATTTCGATATTTCCAACAACGTACTCAAATGTCTGTAATCAGACCAGGGACCACAACACCACTATTTTGTCACTGTCTTCGGCCATCCGCCACGGTAGGGATGGACTTATATTTTCAATTCAATTATCTTTATTGTTAATAGCTTAAATGTTCTATGTTTACTGTGTGTTAATATTTACTCTTTGATAATGGCTTATGTGAGCCGAAAGCTTAGACCCGATAAAAAATTCAACAAATACTGTGATTTTTTGTTGTCTTTCAACGACATCACCATCAAGTATATCAGACGGTATGAACGGATCCTACACAAAATTAATAGACAAAACTTGTCTATACTATTCAATGAAACCTGCATTAATATATTTATTTATTTATCTTTAAATACAGATAAAAATTTTGGGGGAAATAACCATTTTCAACATGTCATTTTAAGGCATGCATTCTTCGACCCCTTATAAACAGAGAATGAGGAAAAATTCTAAGATCAGAGGTTAGTTTAGGTAAAGGAAGAGGTTCGGATGTATTGGTTTTCATTGGGTTGGGCTGGGAGAAGGAGTTAGTAGTAATTCTTCCTTAGTACTGGGAGGTATGTGGTCTGACCTTAGGGTTAGCAGTGGTAGGTGGTAGGGAGGTAACTGCTAGATCAACTTTTAACAAATTTTTGAAATTTTATTATCAGGACTAATTGGCGGAATAGGATAATTATTGTAATTTATACTTATTTCTATGGCGACACATATTTATGATCTCCCTTCGTTTGTTAATATGTATATTTTGGTTTTAAAATTTTAATTTTTTTCTGTCAAACGTAGTTTGCAGCTATCTCTTAAACGGCAGTTTGGTATTTTGAACTAGGGTTAGTGAAGATGTGTCTGTCTGTGGGCATAAAGCCGTTGCTTCCAAATTCCCGCCGAAATTCCTATATAAACATAACGTCTACTTAAATGTGAGTATCGATAAAAAATAATGTTCAAACAATTCATTTCAAATTGTCGGTTGCTTATAACCAGGTTTCGTTAAAATTCGTTGATTTCCGTAACACACACACACACACACACACACACACACACACACACACACACACACACACACACATATATATATATATATATATATATATAGTAGCAACTGACTGAAGGTGACACTATTTGATCAACATTTTCTACAAAGTATGCAAGCTATGATCAATAACCAGAAGGGCAGAGTGATAGAGAAACAATTTGATCGGAACCTGTTCAAAATGTATGCAGAAATAGTCTCACTGGACATCCAGATTGAATACCTGACAGCTTTCTTTTCAGTAATTTCGAAAAACATTGACAAAAACGGAAATGAATGATGACGTCACTAATGCCTCTGAGCTGACATGCGCAATCTGTACGCCGATTGAACGTTTTATTGACAGCAAGTTCCCTTTAATATCCTTCACTTCTGATGTGTTAATTAGCGCTCGACTATCGATGACAGAGAAAAAGCAAAAGAAAAAAATATTGGAAAGAAAACAAAGAACAAATCTGTTATATGTACAAAAATATGTTTAAGGGAACGGACCAGGAATTAAGTAAAGGTAATAAGAAACAAAAGAAAACGGTAGGGAAAAATAGTAGAAAGAAAGAAAGAAAATCAGAGAAGGTGAGAAAGAAAACAGAAAGAAATTTAAAAAGAAATAGATAACAAAAGAAAAGACTAGTTCAGGGAAAGAAAAAAGGAAGGAAGAAGAATACAAGAACGAAAGAAATAAAGAATGAAAAAATAGCAGTAATAAATAAATAAAGAATGAAGTAGTTCAGTGAAAAAAAAAATGAAAGAAATGTGACACGATAACTAGACATATATGTATTTTATTATAATAGATTAAAATAGAAAATAGATTAGAATAGAAAATAGTTTAAAAACATATTTAACAAAAGTGAAAAAGAAGAGGAAAAAAATAAATAAATAAATAAACGCTTTTTCTTTTATGAGGAAAATTGTCCTCCGGTAAATATTTGACTCAGTGATAAAGTTCAGCAGGTAGGTTTTCGATGACCCGGTCAAAGGCTGTCCTTTACTGTATCTTGACCAGACATTAAGCCTTTTCTGGCGGAAGCCTTATTAAGATAAAAAAAAAAGATAACTGAAATTTCAGACTTACAGTCGCCGGTGTTTGTCACCGGTGGTCTAAAGCATTTCCGGATTTCCGGATTTCAGGTCAATTTTAAATAAATTTAGGTAATTTTTCCGAGTCAGTCAGTTAAGACAAGTTGAGAGAAGTGAAGAGGGGAGTTCGGCCGGGTGCGAGCTTGAAGTAAGGATCTCCGTTCGTCTTGTTTTGTTCAGTTCGGATTTGTTGATCTCCATTAATTAGAGTTAGAGCTGTGTGTCACATTCGCCTGCCCCAACCGAAAAGGCTAACTCTAAACGAATAAAGCATCCTTTCAACTCATCCAAGTTGTGGAAGTTCGTTCCTTATAGTCAATCTTGTACCCCCAGCTGTCCGGCCGACATTTTCTACAAATTTCCGGCAACATCACAGCGTGGAGAACGGCCGCCGGAGAAAATTGTTAGGACGGGCCTTTGGGGTGTTACAGAAAAAAGTGAGAATAAAAAATCTAGGAAAAAGATAGAAAGAAATAATGAAATAAAGAAGGAAGTGTATAGTTCAGAGAAGGAAAGAAATGAAAGAAGAAAGTAAAGAAAAATGAAAATTAAGTTCTCGACTGAGATAGATAAATATGAAAATATGAAAAGAGTGATATATATATATATATATATATATATATATAATCAATTATACTTTATAGCATGTACAAACTACAATCTACTATAAAAGTGTACATTTTGTTTCCACATTGAAAGAACAATAATCTCCAATATTTTCTTCGTTCCTTATTCATATATATATATATGTGTGTGCGTAGATAAAACAAATCGTTGACTTCTCACTTGTTTCTTTTTTTTTATAGCAAAACTGTAGAAGATGAGCTTAGCAATGCTTGTCCCTTGCCATTATAACCGACCAGTTTCCGTTTAATTGAATTTCACTTTTTTCTTTTTAATTTACGCATATTTATTTTTCTTATTTCTTTTTATTGGTCATTTTTGTTGTTTTTTTCTTTATGAAAATTATTTCTTAAAAAAATGGCTTTTTGAATAAAACGCGGGAAAATTGCGTGCATATTTCTACATTGTTGTTTTATATTTAAACGGTCTGACACATGCTGAGGGAGTATAGAAAATATTAAGGCTAAGTTCCAGTCAGGAAGCTGGTCTTATTGCCAGGCACCTAATACATACCCGTAAGGAAAAGTACTGAGGGGGATTGAGAAAGTTTTCCACGTTATTGCCGTTAAAATCATTTTAAACTTTGACCTTGTGTCACATTCGGTAGGGGGGGGCTAAAAAATAAAACTCTCTTTTGTAATGGGGATGGGTTCATTTTTCGGTGCTTCAGGCATCTCCAAAAGTGGGGGTATGGGTATGGGGCAGTTTTTCAACTGTATTACCGTTAAATCCATTTAAATCTCGACCTTGTGTGAGATTCGGAAGTGACGCGTGCGCGCTGGAAATAAATATTTTTGTCATTCCTGCCAGCGTTTTGATGGCGCCTAGGTTGTGAATATGGTGATTCTCTAAGCGCCGCTTAGATGTGGGACAAGGCTGAAAGTCGTAGGTATCCAGTGAAAATCTAACTCTCTTATTCTTCTTCTATATGCCTTGTCCCTTCACGACGTAGGCGATCATAGGTTTCCACATCTCCCGACCCTGGTGACTTTCAGCACGCTTTCCACCACCCACCCGCACAGGCCAGTCAAGTATGATACACGCTGTTTTCTCCTGTCTCCCCTTCTGGCGTGTTAGTATCAGGTTCTCCAAGCCCTTCTTCCTCATTGCGTGTCCCAGAAATTTCAGCTGTCTCTTCCTGATGTTTAGTATTAATTTTCTTTTCGTTTTTCTCCTTTCCAAAACCTCATCATTGCTCAAATGCCCGATCCATGATATCTGCAGCATCCTTCTGTAGAACCACATTTCAATTGCTTCAAGTTTTTCCTTCATCTACTCAGCTTTCTAACCATTACACCATTTCAAGGTGTCTAGAGAGAGAGAGAGAGAGAGAGAGAGAGAGAGAGAGAGAGAGAGAGAGTGTGTGTGTGTAATGATTTATTGAGTAATTTATTTTGTACTGGTCATCATACTTTTGTGGGTTATTAAAAGCAGAGACACATTTTCAGAAAATGCTGACTAAATGCAAACAATATATATATATATATGCATATATATATATATATATATGGGCAGTAACCTTTCTTTCAAACACGTTTCGATGAATATGACCGACATAGTCTACTGCTACTTTAACCATTTTCAAAGAATTTGTTGTTACGTGTTGATTCATTTTCATGATTGCCTGCGTAAGATATAGTCTAGTGCTGCTTAAATAGCAGTAGAGTATATTATGAGAATCTGCGAAAAGAACGTGGTTGGAATTTGATTTGGCGTCTATCTATTTTGGCAAAAAGCTTCAACACACCTGTGGCGATAGAAGAGACTTACCTCATAGAGCAAAGCGTGCAAGAACTTGTCTCGCGTGTAGGTCCATAATTTAGGCGAGTGTTGCCAAGAAGGCAGAAAAAGATCTGACGGCGGAGCGAGTGTGATTCGAAATCAAAACTTGAAGGAATTTTTCTGCGACTCTGACAAGCTATTTCGGTTGTATTCACGTTCACTGCTACCGCTACATCTTGACTTTAGTCCTTGGTAGTCAGCACACGGTCCCTTGCTATCATGTCTCCCATTGTTAGAGATTTAACGTTAGGTACCTGTTGTAGTTCAAAGGAGATATCATCTGGGAAACCTGTTACAAACGTCAGCCTTGCCAGTCTCTCCAGCGCAGCTCCATAGAACCCTGCCAATCCGACTAACTGCCTTATCCTGTTTGCATACACATCAACTCGTTCACCTTCCCACCTGACCAGAGTCAGTTTTCTGTATGCTGAAAAGGCACCATCTGTAAAGGCATCCTTTAGTCGCACCTCTATTTAGTCTATGTCCCGCTGGTTTTCTTCTTTCATTTCTGTGTATAGGGCAAGTGAGTCCCCCGATAAATACAATGGTAGCAGACTTGCTACATCCTCCACCATTTGAATTCTCGCCACCAGCTTCACCTTCTTCAGCCACGCTACCACATCACCCTCACCATTAAATGGCTTGCGAGACTAGGCGTGACAAAAAGAGGTCCGCGGAGGCATGTCCCATCTATATGAGTGGTTGCTCATGCTGATTGGCTTGATCTGCCAATCAGAAACCATTTCTGCTGCTGAATAAGGTGAGATTTATACTTGGTGCCAGATGTTTTATGTAAGGATCTCTTTCACTGCGAATATCTGGGGTCTGGTCATTGGATGCGGTAAAATAATTTGATTTATGGAACACATTTATTCTCATAGATCCTAATGCATTTTTTCTTCGTTACAGTAATATGTAAATTAGCAAGCGAAGGCATAGACTAAATGATTTCCCGAGGTGTAAGGGTAGAATAGCTCTCGGTATACGAGATAAACGATTATTATATATCCTACAAACATAAATATTGGACTGCAAGACATATTTTTGTGTGAGAGAATATTGCACCAAGCCAACGTTTTTCTTAGAAGGGCAATGGTTTCTATCAGGTACAAGTCATCCTAATTATCTTATACCTGGAAAAAAAGATCCTAGAAAGAATAATTAAAATGTGATCAATATGAAGTAAAATTCTGTACCTTCATAACTGTGATTCCTGGTAAATATTTTAGTTAAGTGCCATACGTGCAACACGCTTGAGCGATCATGTCTAGAAAGAGACTTGACTGACTGGGGGCAGAAAATTTTCCAATAGTAGGTTGCCATTACTTTCTACGGTAGACTGGTTGCCAACCAAGGCTATAGAACCAAATCTGTTCTGCTGTTTAACCCAAGGAGAAGAGGTGGAACATAACTTTTCCAAGCGTATTTGTGGGTAAGTGAATGCAATGAATTCAACTGAATTTCGAACTCGGTTCTCCGACTTTTCGCTCCGAGCCGCTATCCACTACACTATATAGCACGCTGAATACTTACAGTTTCAAGTTCTATAAATTCATACATTGGAATAACATTTTCAAATTTCCATTGCCACGTCATTAAAATTCTTGAAATTCCAAGCGAATTTGTTTTTATACTTTTCTTTAAAATATTGTACGTGTCTACATAAAACATTCTCTTCTCTTATTATTGATAATTATTACGCTAACTTAGATTAATAGATAGATTTACAGTATATTGGTAGAATGAGAGAGATAAATACAATCAGATAGACTGAAATAGATAGCTATGAAGAGACTAAGATATAGAGATATGAAGCGACTCACATGGGTAGATAGATATGAACAGACTGCTATAATGAGTTAGATACATAGATATATATATATAAGCAGATTAAGACAGTTATATAGGAATCAGTCAGTCAGGTAAATGCCATACGTGATACTTGCTTGGGCGATCATGTCTCGAATGAGATATGACTGACTAGGCAGAAGATTATCCCGCAGTAGGTTGCCGTTGCTTTCTGTGGGAGACTAGTTGCCAGCATGTGCGTTGTGGTGCAGTGGGTATCGATTCGGAACGAGAAATCGGGGAGACGAGTTCGAATTCCAGTTGAATTCCTTGTAATTACTTCTGCAAAAATACCCTTGGGAAAGGCATTAATCCGTTCCTTCCCTTCAGTTATGGGTTAAATAATAGGACAGATTGAGTTTTATAGCCTTCTATATATGAATAGACTTCGATATATTGATAGATACTTGTATACAGGGTTGCAGAAGAGGTATGCTTTAATGAAAATAAAACGATAGATATGAAAAGACTGAGATAGATAGATAGATAGATAGATAGATAGATAGATAGATAGATAGATAATGGTTAAAGTGAAATAGATAGATAGATAGATAGATAGATAGATAGATAGATAATGGTTAAAGTGAAATAGATAGATAGATAGATAGATAGATAGATAGATAGATAGATAGATAGATAGATAATGGTTAAAGTGAAATAGATAGATAGATAGATAGATAGATAGATAGATAGATAGATAGATAGATAGATAATGGTTAAAGTGAGATAGATAGATAGATAGATAGATAGATAGACGTGGACAGACCAAGATAGATAGATAGATAGATAGATAGATAGATAATGGTTATAGATAGATAGATAGATAGATAGATAATGGTTAAAGTGAAATAGATAGATAGATAGATAGATAGATAGATAGATAGATAGATAGATAGATAGATAATGGTTAAAGTGAAATAGATAGCTAGATAGATAGATAGATAGATAGATAGATAGATAGATAGATAGCTAGCTAGCTAGCTAGCTAGATAGATAGATGTGGACAAACCAAGATAGATAGATTGAATCGGATGATAATAAAATGTCATCACACTCACTCTGAACAGAATAATATTGCGTGGAGATGTATGACGATAAATATTAAGAGAATAAGATGGATCGATATGCAGATTACTTAACCGAATGATCGAACAAGATCGGAACATATTGACTGGGATTGAGATCTCGATCGATCAATTACTTAATCAATACTTACCACTTCAATAGATAACCTTATTGATTCAACGTCAGATAACCCAAACATTGCTTCCTTTAATTAAATCCCAAATATGTTAAAAAGATTATGTCATATTGCAAAATAACGTAACATCTCAAGGTCTTCGAATGTTTATAAATTCTACGCCGTTTAAAAATTATAGCTATCGATAAAACTGACTAATTGTTCATTGGTAATTTTGTATTATAAACCTCAAGTTGAGATCAATGTTTTCTTTCCTGGAAGAAAGAAAGAACTTCAGCGTACTAGATTGGCAGCTAGGTCTCACCAGTCTATTGTGGAAATTACTAGATGTAAACGTAATTTCTATTCTAATAGTTTTTTTCCTTTTGCCTTTCTCGCATGTAGAACTCTCTTACTGCTTGTATTTTTTAAACTTCCCTGGCTTCCTATGACAGATACAACCTGCAGAGAGTTAGAGATATACAATTTACAAATTCAGTCTAAACAAGAATCTGTAATATTATCAGATCCAACCTGGTATTTCGGGTTTAATCACTTTCCAACCGTCACGTCGTAATTTCCCGATGTCTTAAATATAAAAATGTTCTGCTGAGATTTCTTCTTTGGTATCTCGACTTTATGACTCTAAGCCTAATACTAGATTTTCAGCAAGGTTTCGTCGTTTTCCTATTGAAATTACTAGATGCAACCGTAAGTTCTATTTTGATAGTATCTTCTCTTTTGCACTTTCTGCTCTGTGGATCTCTCTCTCCCTGCTTCTTGTTTTTCTTCCCTCGCTTCGCATGACAGCTTCAGCAATCAGAGAGTCAAGAAATTCAATTTACATGTACAATCTAAAGAAGAATCTTTATTTTTTTTAATCATATCACCCCGAGCAAGGCGGTAACGCAACTGATGTGCAGGGGGCTACGTAAGAGTGAAAAGTTTGGAAAAGAGAAAACCGCAAACCACATCCTAAACGGGGAACAAGGGATGAGCCTCTTCACCTGTTCAATAGACGTGCAATATTATCGGGTTTGACATGTTATCTCAGTTTCAATCATTTTTTTACGGCCATAAACGTGGTTTCCTTGTAAACTTTATATATATATATATAGAGAGAGAGAGAGAGAAATTGTTCTGATGAGTTTTTTCCTGGTGTTTTATGCATTTAAGCGCAGTCCTTGATTGGCATCGAGGTATACACCTGTCACTGTTGAAACTGTTCGATGTAACCGTAAGTTCTATTTTGATACTTTCTTCTCTCGCACTTATTTTCCGGCTTCTTGCTTTTCCTGTTCACTACTGTCTTCAAAAATATAAATGCAAAGTCAATCATTTTCTGTCTTTTTGAATACTATTCTTTTATTGACCTTTTCCCCCCAAAATTTTCTTTATCTTTTTCACTCTCAGTTACTCCTTGCGTCTTTGTAGTTTTATCCTGTTGCTGGGGCGAAATGATTAAACAATTATATTAACGACCTTCCAAAGAACATTATCAGGTCATTAGTAAATATATATGTGGGCTATATCAGTTTATATGTCTAGCTCAATAAATCTAAATGATTAGATGTGATACTATGGACACAGACGTAAAAATGGAAGAACTTTTTTTTCTCGAGTTCAAATATTTCTGTTTAATAGACAAGCACATCATTTTCCAAAGTATGGGTAGCGACCCACTAGTGGGTCGTATGCGGAATGTTAGTGGGTCGTAGAACGTTATACTAGAATTCCGCATTAGCTTCGATTAAACGCTATCTGTTGTGATAGTTCAAGACTCGGGCTTTCATTGCCAGGCTGCTGTTGCATCAAGCAGTATGTTGTTTTGACAGGCTTAACGAAACACGGTCGGTCATGCTCTCAAAAGGCCTGGAAATTTTAATACTCACAGGACGGATAGAAGGAAAGAGAGACAGAGGAAAGCAGCGTGGGACATATTTGATTGATTTGTATCATTTGCATATCTTTTATTCTTAAGATTGTACCCATGGACAAAAAATCCCGTCGGGACTTTTACTTTTTTAAAGATTTCCCCGCTCTAAATGTTAAATAAATTTTCTAGAAAGACACATCCTTGTCATATATTCCTTCTAAAGTTTGTGCATTTACTGAATTTATATTTTTGCCAAAAATATTCTCTTTAATCTGTCTTGCTATTCTGTTTGTATACTTTCTAAATCAGCATTTCCCTAAATATAAAACGCGACCCACTGGTGGGTCGCAATTGGTATGTAAGTGGGTCGTAAAAAGTTATACTAGAATTACGCATTAGCTTCGATTAAACGCTATCTGTTGAGATAGTACAAGACTCCGGGTTTCATTGCCAGGCTGTTGTTGCATCAAGAAGTGTATTGTTTTGACGTGCTAAACGAATCAATGTTGTTCATGCTCGTAATTTAATCATTAGTCATCGTAAAAAGAAAATCAATTTTCACCTATTTATATAAATAATATTTTCTATATTCTTTCGTATGTTTTTGCCCAGTAAATTTGAGTGGGTCACCGTAAGATGTGGTCATTAATATTGAGTCACGATTCTAAGAAGTTTGGGAAATCCTGGACCAGTGAATGATTTTTCTTAAATTTCGATCTTCTAAACGGCATTCACTATAAATGAAAGGGAGTTGAAAATAGAAGCGGCGATGAGGAATTTCACGGATCAAGTGGGATCAAAACCGGATATTGGGTATATCCGGATATTGGTCTATGTTGACAGTCATGTTTGAGATCTGGAAGTGTTTTGGTTTGCGCTTGACAAAAGACCAACCACAAGCCTCCATTTGCATTACCAGCCACACGGACGAGTAGCGAATGTAATATCAAAAACAGGGTTTACGTTTGTATCTTTCGATGTGGCGTTTTCATTGTTACCTTGTGAGCCTGCACCTGACTCTTTCCCAGCTTGATAATTACTGACTGGCCGATGGAAAGCGTGGGTGGATGTAATATTATAAATATTTACCTCGTTTCCCCACTAAAACGTGGATGTGACAAGAGAACTCGAACGCGTGCGAACGGGCAGGGGCCAAAAATTGCCTAGTACTCGCAACCGTCAGTCACGCTGGCCTCGGTGGGGATGGACCGTTCCCCTACTTTAGTGCAATGGGAGTGGCACACTGTTAGGACACTGTTCTCCGGGACCCGGCACCTCTCAGTGTAATTTTTCTCAGCTAGATCTCTGTCCTCGGACAGTGATGCAATAGAGCCGCACTCAGAGAGGCAACTGAGAGATTATAATCCGTACCAGCCAAAAATGGCGGCTGAGGTTGTATTACATGTTTACACAGAGCTTAGTAACGTTTCATCTTCCTGACCTAGCTTTCACCGCACAATGGAGGAAAAATTGGTTTGTAACATTAATTACCTGAATGCTGTTGAAAGATCTCAAGTGGTTCGGTTCCTCGTATTAAATAACTTTTACTGATTCTATAGGACCAAGTTACGCTCAGAAATAGAAGCTTCTTTCGTTCGAAGCGATCTTAAATTATTGACAACGGGAATTTGCTCACATAATATAAATAATGTACTGTAATGCAATACGTGTCTACGGCTATATCGTGTTGAATACAACGGTTCCCGTCCGATCACCAATAGTTAAGCAACATCGAGCCTGGTCAGTACTTAAATGGGTGACAATTGGGGAATACCAGGTGCTGTAAACGTAAGGACCAAGATTAGTCCACCGGTTCTCCAGGTTTGGGGGTCGGGTGCAGGGCTAACAACCCTGCCCCGTAAAAAGCAGTTTCTTTACAGAAAGAGCAACCAAAAGTTGCTGCCCTATGCGCCATCTGGGGGTGATGGATAAATGATGATGAAAGCAATACGTACGAAATTTTATCAGTTTTGTCAAAGACATTAAATTTTTCAAGTTATTATTGTATACTGGAATGAACTGAAAAAATCAATAAAAAAAGTTAGAGAAAGATATTATCACCACAATATAATAAAATCATGTGGATATCTTCATTTGTCGGTGTATATGTTAATGGCATATTCTGGCAGTGGCTTCAGTAGTCGGATATTATCTTTCCTAATCGCGCGTTGGCGACATGAGTCTTATGCACGCAAGTCGCTAGGGGTTCAAAGGATAGCAGAAGAAGCATTTTACTCCGGTAAAAAAGCACTTTCTCCCGACTCGCAATTTCATCACAAATATTGATTCTAATTTCGATAGTTACTTAAGTTCTAGCTTTTAAACAAGACTAAATTTAGAAATAAATAATGGTCCAAAAACAGAAACCATAAATATTGTAATAAATTCTACAATTATTTTCAAGAAACATCGTGAATTTACACTTCAGTCTGTGTATGATCTTTTCCCTAAGTTTTAGTTAAATTATTCGATTTTCGTAAGAGTCGCGATCTTTCCAAAGTAGGCTCCAAATGGGTTTCGTGGCATTGGGGACAAACTTGCAAACGTCGTGCAAAATTGTCAATTACCCGGACCAAATTATCTGTAGGGATTTTCTTTGTTTTTTGCTTTAATTGCTGCCTTCCGTAAATCAATCGTTTGAGGGTTGTTCTGGTACACATTATCCTTGAGATACCCTTATCTGGGGAGTTCAAGTCAGGTGAGTGCAGTACCCACTCAACATCACAGTTCCTCCTGATCACTCTCTTCTGAAATAGCTCTCTCAACCAGGCTAGGGGGTCATTTGATGTTTTGTGGTGGGGAGCTCCCTCTTGTTTGAACCACTGCCCATTTCGAACGTCCAACTGATTAACAAATTTATTTAAAAACTTTGTAGGTCGTGTTTTTTGGGGATCTTCTTATAAATGAGAGACGAGAAAGATTATGTTCTGACCGGCGGAGATGGTTTTCTTTTATGTGCCGTGTCACTTTAAGATATGAGCGACCATGAACCCCATGACCATGCTATCCTTTGTCACTGTAATTAACTTATGTCATCTTGCAATTTCGATAAATCCTAATTTGTCATATAAGCCCGTGATTTTCATTATTTACCTCAGAAATGTCAACTGTCTCTGATTCAAATGTGTTCTTTCTGTTCTCATTTTTCTTTAAACTTCCTTGTTGCATACTTTTCAAGTGTATTCTCACTATCCTTCTGTTGAAATATATTTCTGTTGGATGTTCTTTGTCTGTGAGATGATTGTTAAGTTTTCACTGTCATGTCGTGCTAGACGATTTTTTTCTCTCCAGAATCTATCTTAAATATCTACCATTCTTAAAAGTCTACCATTCTTCCATGCTTAGAATATTAATGCTACATATGGTCTGTTGCTGCTGATATATATTTGGAAATTTTTGATTACATCCAAAGAAGAATCAGCAATATTATTGGTCTAGACCTGGTATCTCGGCTTTATTCATTTTTCAACCGACGTAAAATTGCTTCATGTGTCTTTTCTATAAATACTTTCATGGTAATTGTTACAATGATGTCTTCACTATTGTACCTAAACATTATGAGTTTAAGGACAATAATAGACTAGCAACATGGTTTCATCAATTTCCAGTTGAATTGACTAGGCGTAATCGTAAGTTCTATCGCAATAGTTCCTTCTCTCGCACTTTCCGCTTATGGAACTCTCTTCCGGTTCCAAAGTTGCCAGCCAAATTTAATCTTCAAAAACTTGAAATAAAATTTAAATTGTTATATACTGTCTCGCTGATTGCGTTTATATTATTCTTGCTCCTTATTGAATTTTATGTTTTATAATTCTTATAATATTAAATTATATGTTTTATAATTCTTTCACATAGTAATTACTTGTGTTTTAGTGGATTTACAACCTTGCGTGGGATTTATTCGATTTGAAAAACTATAGAAAGTTTGGTACAAGTAGAAATATGAAAACTTTCGTGAGATCTATAACCAGACAAGCATATCGGATTTGAGAGTAGCTCTATCTGCCAAGGAAAACAAAGGTTCTAATACTGTTAGAGAGCGTAATGTTTGCTTTAATGAAATTTCTCTGTCATTCGGGCCGATAGACAAAAATAAATATACTGGTTAATAAGTAAACAGAGGGTTTATTCACTGAGAATGACGTTTGAAGTGATGAAGAAATCTATCGGGTTAAAAAAAAAATCCATTATTTTCTCGAGAAAATTCACTTTGAAACATGTCTGTGGTTGTCACATGAAATGACGCATTTTTCGGTTGGTCGTTGATCCGGTCATTTAAGGTTGTAGACACCTTAGTATATAAAAATACACTTACTATATAAAAAAAAATCTTGACTATTTCTGATTCTTTTTTTTTCAGATAATTTTTCATTTAATATGTTCTTATTTATAAGCCCAATGAAAATGATTTTTTTTTTTAATCGTATCACCCCGAGCAAGGCAGTAATGCCACTGATGTGCAGGGGGCTACGTAATAGTGAAAAGATCGGAAAAGAGAAAGCCGGAAACCATATCCTAAACAGGGAACAAGGGATGAGCCACTTAACCTGTTCAATAGACATGGGTGGAGTGTGAACCGGGCGATAGATAGATCTATCTACTCCAATTGAAAACAAAACAAGAAAACAAAGTGAGAAGATTGGAAAAGAGAAAGCCGGAAACCACATCCTAAACAGGGAACAAGGGATGGGCCTTTTAACCTGTTCAATAGACATGGGTGGAGTGTGAACCGGGCGATAGATAAATCTATCTACTCCAATTGAAAAAAACAAACAAAAAAAAAACAAAGAAAACAAAGTGAGAAGATTGGAAAAGAGAAAGCCGGAAACCACGTCCTAAACAGGAAACAAAGGATGAGTGACTACACACATACATGTGAATGAGGAATGTTGGGTATTTTAAATTCAATTTTTTTTTTCTGATTTCATTTAGATTCTCTTTCATTCGATCACTTTTATGATTAGATATCCTACACTGTGATGGATGTGCGTTGTGTTGCAGTGGATATCGACTTGGAAGGAGAAATCGGGGAGCCGAGTTCGAATTCTAGTTGAATTCACTTACACGCAAATACCCTTGGGAAAGGTATTAATCTGTCTCTTCCTTCCAGTTATGGGTTAAATAATAGTACAGATTGGGTTCTATAGCCTTGGCTGATTACAATGAAACAATGTTGAGTAATTTTATTGTATGAGTACAATGCGGAAAAAAGAATCAGTCTAGTTTTGAATCATTGCATACGATGAGAAATGGATACTCTTTTCTTTGAGAACATTAAGAAATGAGGCCAGTAGTTAAATGCAAGTGAATCACCAAAACAATACGCCGAACCGCCACTGTACACTAAAACGTTAATGATTTCTGTACGGTGGTCTTTTAAACGGTTTATGCGAACATCCTTTGTACACACATACGCTTACATACAACCCACGCATTTAATGCCAAGCGATCATTGGTTACCCACATGTTCAATACCGAACAATCATTGGCTCAAAAACATGCTCGCTGATTGGTTGATCCCAACCAATCAGATCATTTGCACGTGCAACTATTTAAGCGGTCAACTATTTAAGCAAGGCACCCACCTGTATTTCTTCAATGAGACTCCAGCTGCGGGAGCAGTTGTGGGGACTCGCGTCATAATCCTCACTCACACTTGCACACACATACAATGAGAATTCAGCTACATAACGAATCCTTGTCAGTTGAATAAGCGCCAGTCTCATTCAGACATACATATGCATGCGGGCATACATAAACACACACACACACAGACACACAGACACACTTTCATATTTTCTCTAGAACTTTTTCTCAACGACATACTCATTCAACAAGTGTTAACAAGGACAAACTTAAGAAAATATTCTTGAACATTCATGACACCTTATTCAATTTTAATTGAACTTTCAATTTACGATCAAAGACAGGAAATTCTTGACTTTTTCCACACTGTTCACTTGAATGCATGTTTTTTCTCTATCAGCATTGAATGATTGTATATTTGTTAATACATGTGTTTTTGTTACATTCGTCATTGGTTATTCTTTTGCATGGGTCCTATGTGATATTTCCTAATCCTAAATTTAAATTAATGTGGTGAACTTGGAGTCAGTCTGCTACAGAGTAATTCATTATTCATTCTTGCAACAAAGAAAAACAATAACAGCAATTCTCGTATTGCGGAGAAATTGAGTGTTTGGAACGAAAAATTGAAAAAGAAACATCCTCGACTCGAGATAGCCCAATTTGACCACCCACTGCCGCACGCTTCTCAATCAACTGCCCAAAAGCTGCACAGCCTGAAATATGAAAATTTGCCTCATTTTCCGTATTCATCTGATATCTCTCCGATGGATTATCACCTTATTTAAGCATTTTGAGCTTTTCATACGCAATAAAATATTCTCCAATAAGGAAGAGGTTAATTGAAGTATTTGAACTGTTCATCGCATCAAAGGATGAGACTTATTTTTAAAAGATGTGATCAAGAATTTTGAGGTACATTGGAGGACAGTCATTAATCAAAATAGTGCTTGATTTCAGCTAAATATATTAAGGATTTAACATTTCAGAAGCGTTTTATTCATTTCTATATAAAGCACATAATTACAGGGCTTACGGCCATATCACGTTGAATACACCGGTTCTCGCCCGATCACCGAAGTTAAGCAACATTGAGCCTGGTTCAGTGCTTAGATGGGTGACCGCTTGGGAATACCATGTGCTGTAAGCGTTTAGTGACGGATGTGCATTGTGCATTGTGCATTGTGGTGCAGTGGATATCTTCTAGGAAAGAGAAATCGGTGAGCCAAGTTCGAATTCCAGTTGAATATCCTGCATTCACTTAAGCACTGGTACCCTTGGGAGAGGTATTAATCCGTCCTTTCCCTCCCGCCAGTTATGGGTTAAATAACAGGGTAGGACTTATGGACCCTGCCCTTAAAAACAAATCCCAATGAATCTTGATGCCCGAAAAGAATAAAGTATTACTAGACACAAAACCTTATATAAAAAAACAAACAATAAATTGTTGAAAAGAAAAAGGTTATTACCAGCAATGAATAAATAAAATTTAGTTGGCAATAAATGACCCGCCGAGGTTGATATGCCATAAAAACCAAAACAAACATAATTACATGTGACAACCAAATATTTATACACAGATTTAATAAGATAAAAACACGTGATGTTTTAACATTTTAAATTAAAGAACATTGCAAAATATTCTAAAACTTAATGCGTAAAGAAAAGAAAAATATGGAAAGCGTTAAGTAACGAAAACTTTTGGACTATTAAACGAAACTCAGTTAAGTTTCAGTTGTTATTTATTTTATGAATATATATAATTATCATTTATTTTTTATATGTTTTTATTTTATTTTGTTTGCTTATTGATTTAATTCGTTAATTTATATTTAACTTTTCAAGCCCTTGGGGTAATACTCTTCTTCAATTAAAATATTTATGGTCATGCTTAAGTATGTTAGTTTGAATAATCGCATCTCTTTAAGAAATCGGTCAGTTAAGTGCCATACGTGATACACGCTTGGGAGATCATGTTTCAAAAGAGACATGACTGACTGGGCAGAAGATTATTCCGTAGTAGGTTGCCATTACCTTCTGTGGTAGACTGGTTGCCTTCCAAGGCTATAGAACCCAATCTGTTCTGTTATTTAACCCACAACTGGCGGGAAGTGACGGATTAATACCTTTCACAAGGGTTTTTGTGCGAAAGTGAACGTAAGAAATACATATCCGTAAAAGAAAATATTAATATTTTGGCAAGTAATGATATGTTTGAAGAACTAGTTATCTAAATAAGTGATTTAGTCTTATAATAAGTACATTATGGTTTAAATTATATATATGTTTAATTCTTTGGATAAAAATTGTTATGTAGAATATCTCTCTTATGTTCTTTAATACGTTTTTTTTTATTCAAGTTTTAATAATATATTGCAAGAAAAATAAACTGGATTGATTTAGGTAAGAAACGTTCATCCAAATATTTGTTGAAGGCATGGAACAAATTATGTTTACTTCATCTGTTTTATTGTGTCTTTCTAGTTGGCATATTATTTTCTGTTTATTGATGTCGTCTTCTATGTGCCGTATCCCTTCAAGACGTAGGAGATCATAGCCTTCCACATCTCCCTATTCCTTGTAGCTCTTAACATCATTTCTCTTGCTACCCTTCCCAAACCCTGATTTGTCATCCATTTGTTCAAGCTCAACAAGTATATCATGTGTTGCTTTTCCCTGTTTCTCTTTCCCTCAATCTGTCATGTGAGTACCAGATTCTCCAAGTCCTCCTTCCTCATTAAATGATCCTGAAGTTTCAGCTGTCTTTCCCCGCCGTTTTTTTACATATTCATCATAAACAAAGAAAGAAAAGTCCGTATGATTGGCTAGATCTTTCGAATGATTTCGAATACTGTGTTTTGGAATGTTTGTGTTGTCACGTGAACACGTTTCTATTGTTTTTTTATCATATCACCCCGAGCAAGGCGGTAACGCTACTGATGTGCAGGGGGCTACATAAGAGTAAAAGGATTAGAGAAGAATGATGAGAAGGACGAACCAGTTAGAAAGGAGGAAGAGAAGGATGGGAATATAGGGGTGATGAGAGTTGTGAGGGCGAGAAAAAGGAAAGAGATCTACAGGACAGTGTGGAGAGAAATAGGGTCAAGTAGTTAAGAGACGAGAATTGACCTTGCATTTAAATTCCTGAAGGCTGTACCTTCTTAGCAGTAGATTTTGCTATGGATTCAATATAGTGGTTCCATTTGAGGTCTGAGGACAGGGTGAGTCCGAGGAGGCGTAGTGTATTACTCTCCGGGAGAATCGCTTGGTCCATGCTTATGGGAGGCAGGAGAGGTTGCCTGTAATGGTTGACAGACAACAGCTTGGTCTTAGATGAATTGAAGTTGACAAGCCACTTCTTGCCCCAATTCACCACAGAGTGTAGATCCCGTTCAAGGTCAGCAGCGAGATTATGTCTGTCCGCCACGACAGGTTTCTTACTGGTGCGGGAGTATATTGTAGTGTCATCTGCGTAGATGCCTACTTGGGACTTGATCTCATCTGGGAGGTCGTTGATGAAAATAAGGAAGAGCGTCGGGCCCAGGATAGAGCCCTGTGGGACACCAGCATTCGTGCTGTAGGACGAAGAGGCACGCCCATTCAGAACGACCTTCATTTTGCGGTTATTTAAGAAAGATTGGATTAGGTTAAGCAGGCGACCGGTAATAGCATAACCGCGTATTTTGCATAGGAAGCCAGAGTGCAAAACCCTGTCGAAAGCCTTGGAGATGTCCAGAGCAACCGCGCGAGCCTCGTCAGACTCATCAAGGGCTTGTAGCATGTACTCCGTTACGGTTGTTAGCAGGTCGGCCGTGGACCTGTCAAAGCGGAATCCATATTGCCTGTCGGAGAACAGTTTGTAGGCGGTGAGATGACGAACTATTTCAGCATTGATTATAGCCTCGAATACTTTCCCGAATATCGGTAGAAGACTGATAGGGCAATAGTTGGATGGGTCCGAGGGTTCACCACAATTCTTAAATACAGGAACGACTGAAGAGAGCTTCCAGCATGCAGGAAAGCAGGAAGCAGAAAGGCAGTAGTTAAATAGTTTAGAGAGGACAGGGGAAAGTTCAGGAACACACCTCTTAAGGACTATCACCGGGATTTCCATCGTCTCCACACGCCTTATGGGGGTCGAGTTTTGAAATTACTCTCGATACTACTGTCAGGGTAACATATACGTCGTGCAGTTTGGCCTCAGTTCTAATAAGGAAGTACTCCGAACGAGTCGAATGTGGAGTTGGATGAGAATCTGTGGGCAAAGTACTCAGCTTTGTCCGCAGATGACGTGAGAACCTCAAATCCATGGATTAAAGGAGGTATTGAGGATTTCCTATTGTTGAGCACTCGTTTACAAATCCTCCAATAGTCCTTGGAGCCGAACTTGCGGTCAGCTATGTGCTGTCGCATTCTCTCAGCAAACAACTGTTTGGCGTCATTTAGGGTTCTCTTGCACTCATTGCGAGCAGATGTGAACAGGCGCCTATTGTGATCAGTTGACTGTCTCCGGAATAGACGGAAGTAATGGTTCCTGTGGGCAATGGCGGCTGAGCAGGCCGGAGAGAACCACGGAGAGGAATGAGGTTTTAAGCAATACTTCCTGGTGGGTATGAAGGCATCAATGCCAGCTTTCACCCATGACGAGACCTCAGAGGCACAGTCACCAACTGATAGGTTGAATACTTTCCCCCAAGGGACTTCGCAGAGGAAATCGCGAAAGGCATCCCAGTCAACTTTTTGGTAGAGGTAGGAGGTCCTATAGGTGGAGGGCTCCTGGGGGGAGTGAGATTGGAAAAGAAATACTGAGAGAGACTACAGCGTGGTTGGAGTTGCCGAGAGGGCAAAGCTGCGAGACTTGACACGCGTCAGGGGCAGAGGTGAAACATATATCTAGCAGTGAGGAATGACCCGAGGGAGTGCTTGGGAAGCGAGTGGGGAAGTTCACCACTTGCGTAAGGGATTGGGAAATAGCAAAGTTCATGGCGTGAATGCACGCTGGATCAGTAACGGCGTTTTCAAGCCACTCAGAGTGATGGGCATTGAGGTCTCCAAATACAAATATGTGGGCGAATGGGTGATAGGAAATAGCCTTATCTATGTCGTCAGCAATGCTACCTAGTAGGGAGCAGTCAGGAGAGGAGGGAGAACGGTAAAGAAAGAATAGGTAACTAACTGAACTGAGGAGAGACAGGCGGAGACATATGTATTGGTGGTCAGTAGATTCGAGTGAAGTCACCCTAGCTATGGGGAGGTGTTCGCTGACATAAACACCCAGCCCATGCATGTGGACAGTGGAATCCTTCCTTAAAAGGGGAAGATAACCAGGGATGAAGAGGTCAGAGGAGGGAATAGCTGAGTTTTTCTTTGAGCTACGTGCTGACTCGGTCCGAACCCTTTTGACTGATGTTCAGATACTTAGCTCTTTATTCTTTAAAACCGTTTTTTCCCTTCTTCGTAGATTCGTGGAAGGTTTCTCGACACGAGTATAGTTATAATGTCATATATATATATATATATATATATATATATATATATATATATATATATGGTATAATAATAATATACACGCTAAAAAGTTTGCCTCCTTCTACCGAGCACCCATAGCTCAGAGGTAGAATCGCCGACTGAGGCCAATTCGGTCAGGTTTCAATCCTAGGTAAAATGTAAGAGGTACTGATGAGCTGTGATACAGCAAAACAGATCTATCTTCGGATGATTATTTACGCTCTCACACCTTGATTGAGCACTCTGGAAGAATGGTAAAAACAGTAGCTACTCTAGCATCTCCGTATCGTTCATTCAGCAATGAATTAGAACACTCTCAGCTATTGGGCGTGTATAATAATAATATACACGCTAAAAAGTTTCCCTCCTTCTATCGAGCGCCCATAACTCAGAGGTAAAATCGCCGACTGACGCCAATTCGGTCTGGTTTCAATCCTGGGTTAAAAGCAATCGGATGTCTAACCGTACTGATGAGCTGTGATAAAGCGGAACAGATCTGTCTGCGGATGACTATATATATATATATATATATATATATATATATATATATATATATAAAGGATATTATAGTCTGAAGAAACAAAATGCCGATATGTAATGAATTCTTACAAGAACTGTTTTATTTTTTTTAATTACAAAATTTAAAAGTTTCAACTTTTTAAAAATTTCTACAAAGCCTTCGCAATTAGATTGTTAAGTTATTAAGTGAATACTATATTTATTCATCGAAAATTGAAAAGTTAAATGCAAATAATCGAGCCAATAGAGATTTAAAGTAATTTAATTTTTTTGCGTATAGGGAGTCTTTTTGTAAGTATACTTTTTTCTTTGTTATATTAAATTGTCATGTGTTTCACAGTTTCTTCCTCTTAAAAGAAAGAAATTTGAACAATTTTGTCAATTTCCATCATCTGACATCTGGCTGTCTTCAATCCGTTTATACAACACTCACTTTCCACTTCTGTTAATAAGAAATACTTTTATTCTAATCTTCATGCTATAAACAAGTAATAAGTTAAGTGCCATACGCGATACACGCTTGCACGATCATGTCTCGAAATAGACATAATTGCCTAGGCAGAATATTTTCTAGCAGTAGGTTGCCATTACTTTCTTATACGTTATTACGTTCTGATATTTAGCCCATAGCCGAAACGAGAAGAGACATATTGATACCTTTCCCAAGTCAATGAATTTTACTGGGATTCGAACTCATTTCTCCGATTTCTTATTTTGAGCCGATATCCACAGCACTACAATGTACTTCCTGGCGAATATCAACAGAGATAAAAATGTAGAATATTTAAAATCATAAAAAAGTAAACTATGTCTATTAACTCGTCATCACAACGCCAGAATTTAAGTCGGATGAGGAGGTACATGAAAACTGGTGTCTTCTCATTGATGTATGTAGAGCTACGTTGGATGGTGTATCTATGGAAAAATTACAAGCATATAGACTTGAAAGACAGCGCTTCTTCAATCCCTTATCACTAAATCTTCAAATCCAGGGTCAGATTTTATCCATATCACATGTCATCATAATCAGCACTTAACACTGCCCTATCTTGAATCTATAAAACAAACTTAATTCTTTAATTCCTCTAGCTTGATTAGCTCTTGGGCCATGTGTTGGTGATTTTTTAAAATCAAATTAATATAACTACTCGAAGAATCTCCAGATATGCAGCCATTATTTGACATTTTACCATTTCTTTAGGAATTCAATATTGCTGTCACATTAAGTCTGGTGCTTCTTTTATGCATTTAGATATTATTGATGAAAACCCAAAGAAGAATCTGCAATGTTATCTGTCTTGACCTGACACTTCAGCCTTACTCCCCTGCCTTACGCTGTAACGTAACTTCACTGTACATTTTCTATAAATATTTTTATGTTAATTGTTCTAGCGAGGATCTCACAACGTTGTTATTTTTATCCCTTTCTCTCCTTGATACAAATTTGGAAATTGTTAGAACTTCATAGTGACATTGAGGTATTGTGGTGGATGTAGTATGAGTACTGTTTTGGTCTAAATCGTATGTTTGGGTCTGTAATCGTGGCTAGCTAAGTTTAAAGGAAGACAAATTGAAGACCAGCCTTCGCCTATAACCTTTTAGGATGTGCGTTGTGGTACAGTGGATATCGGCTCGGAACGAGAAACCGGGGAGCCGAGTTCGAATTTCAGCTGAATCCATTGTATTCACTTACGCGCAAATACCCTTGGGAAAGGTATTAATCCGTCTCTTCCTTCCAGTTATGGGTTAAATAGCAGGACAGATTGGGTTCTATAGCCTTGGTCGGCAACCAGTCTACCGCAGAAAGCAATGGCAACCTACTGTGGGATAATCTTCTGCCCAGTCAGTCATGTCTCTGTCGAGACATGATCTCCCAAGCGTGTATCACGTATGGCACTCAAGTGACTGACTATATTTTTGTTTTATGTAAGCAGCAATATTTAAAGTAAGGACAAATGGCAGACTTATATGTATATGAGTTAGATTCTGGAGAGAAACATTGTCTAACACGATATAGTGAACCAACAATCTTAGCTGCAGATTTAGCAATTTATACAATATACCCCATTTAACTTCCATGATACGCTCCGTGGCCCAGGGGTAAAATCGCTGACTGACGCCAATTCGGTCGGGTTTCGAGCTTGGGTTAAAGAGCAATCGGAGTCTAACCGTACTGATGAGCTGTGATACAGCGAAACAGATCTGTCTGCGAATGACTATATATAATTAAATTTGTATTTTAATTAAAAATAAAGTACGACACGGAAATTTCTGTTTCGAGATTTTTATCTCGTCATCAGGCAATGTTAGATGTTAGTTGTTAAAATGATTTTCATTTTGAAAATGAAAATCATTTTCACAACTAAGATCTAACATGACAAGATAGAAATCTTGAAACACACAAATTTCTGTGTCGTAATGTATTTTTAATTAAAATACAAATTTAATTATATGATTATATTATGCTCTACAATGTTTATTGTATTGAGCACTTAAAAAAATGCCAGAGAACTCAGAATTGTAAAACTGTTGGTTCTCTTTGCCTGGATATATATATATATATATATATATATATATATATATATATATATATATATTAATTCAGATACTTCAATCCAAGGGAAAAAAGCAGGAAGGTAAATTCCAAAAACCCGATCCTAATTAATATTAAAAATTTTATTTTAATATTAAAAAATGGATCAAGGAAGAGAGCTCCATGTAATAAAATATTACAGATTACTCGTGTGTGCATATGCATTTATACTTGAGCTCATTTGAAAACAGAAGTCAATGGAGTTTTGACAGTTTTTACAAGGTCAATTGAATCTGTATTTATTCAATTTTCTTTACATTTTAAAACTTTAAATTGAACATCACTGAATTTGATGCAGACATCTTATATCCATGCGGAAATTAATAAATAATTCAAACAAAAAGCAGAGGTTTTAATGAAATCTTCAAATCTTTTCACCTTTCCTTTTACAAGGTTAATGCAACAAACGTCTGCTGATTTTATTTTTAAAAGACCTGTTTACGAAGTTAACAATTTCAAGAACTCCAGAAATTGAGTAATCAAACAAAGAGCTCGAGAGGAAAAAAAGGTGAACCATTTGTTTTATATATAAATAGATAAAAAAAAATGGTGACAGAGTTGTAAATAGAATTATATGAAAGTAGGTATTTTGATTATTTATTATAAAACAATGTACGATAAGAAATATTTAATTTGTAAATTGAGGAAAAAAGAAAAGAACATTTCAAAGTAAAATAAATAAATTTTACTGGATAGAATTTTGGATAAATTTCATGGTTTCAATATTTGGCTTATTTTATTTATGATTCATTTTTATGAGTCTGAATTTATTTCCATTGCAATAGACACATACACAGGGATTTTTCTTTCTTTTTCTTTGTTTTCGTCCTCTTTCTTTTTGTTTTTCTTTCTAAATCATTTAAATGTTCTTCTTTATTTTTAAATAATTCAGTTACTCTTTCTTTCTTTCATTTTGTTTGTTTGTTTGTTTCTTTCTTTCTAAATCATTTATTTGTTCTTTCTTTCTCAATTATTTAATTGTTCTTTCGTTCTAAATAATGTAATTAGACTTTCTTTCTTTCTTTCTTTCTTTCTCGGCTCTCTTGTTGTGAGGTAATGGTTAAAGAGCTAGTCAAATCTTTCTTTCTTTTTATCTTTATTTCTCTCTCGATTTCTTTCTTTTTCTTTATTTCTCTCTCTCACGTTCATTCTAAATCATTTAACTGTTGTTTCTTTCTTTCTTTCTTTCTTTCTTTCTTTAATAGTTCTTTCGTTCTAAATCATGTAATTGGATATTCTTTCTTTCTTTCTTTCTTTCTTTCTTTCATTCATTGTTCTTTTTTCTAAATAATTTAATTACTGTTTATTTGTTTGTTTGTTTGTTTTTTTCTTTATTTCTCGATCATTTAAATGTTATTTCTTGCTATTTTCCTAAACCATTACCCTTGTTTCTTCTTTTTCTTTTAAATTGTCAATATTCTTACGTTCTTCATTTTTTCTTCTTTTTATCATTTCTTTATAACGAGGTAATCACAGATTTTCACTCCAGGTTGGGGTGTCTTCCCAGGTCAGCTCAAAAACTTGTGAAATTGAATACAAATCTTATTCCAGCGTAATACTATATTACTGAAATTAAATAATCCTGAAAAGTCCACGTGGACATTCCGAGTATCGATCTATTCTAGGAACGCTTTTAATACTACCCATAAAATGTATCTCACATAGTGTGCGTCCGTATTAGATGAACATTCAGAAGGTGGTCTTCGAGTGCAAGAACTTTCATTCGACCATTCTTGCTAATATGGAAGATCTACCGATCCGTCACATCAAACAGGTGCAGACGCTGATACTGGCCAAATTAACCATCCAGCCACTTAATATCTTTTAAAATCGATGCATTTCTTGCTTCTATCTTTAACAAAAGGTGAAATAGTTCTTCTCCTTGCACATGACTTATTGACTGCACTGAGCCTTATCGTATCAAACGACACCTAGTTCAGAAAGAGTGCACATGCAAGAAGGATATGATACTGTAATTTGACCGAAGTCTTTGAAGATTTTAGCAGAATATTTATAACAAGAATATACGTACTGTTCCCCGGCTAAAATTGGAATCGTTCTTCGTGCAATTTTATTTTCCACAACACTCTTCTCAAAGTGCACAGATAGAAAACCGATCCTAGGCAGTGTGAGAGACATTAGAATGAACGATCCCAAAAATAGCCCAGTTAATTTTAACGGTACTTTGACATCATTACCAATACTATTCAGTTGTATCTGTTAGATTTGATATTTAAATAAAACCCCTCTATTATTCAGTAGGGAAAAAACTGAGAGCCGATGGAATATGCACAAACCAGAAAATGCCCTATGATAGATAACATTATTAACTATATATATATATATATATATATATATGTAATGATGTCAAGTCTGTACACGGGGAGGATCATCCAAAAAGACATATTTAATATACAATAATAAAGAGATAGAATTATACAGAGCTCAGTGGATATTATCCAGAGCAATATGATATACATAAAGGAAAACTCAACACATCATCTTAAGCGGTTGTAAATTATAATTTATTTCGACGGGTAAGTTTTTAGTACTCATCTCTTCAGTCCGAAAAAAAAAAGATGAAATCTTAAATTTATATTATTTTGCAGTCTGAAGGGATGGCTATTAAAACTTGCCTGTCGAAATAAATTCTACTTTATAACAGCTTTAGATGATGTCTTGTTTTCCTTTATATATATATATATATATATATATATATATATATAATAAATGGAACTTTGTCTGAGTGTGTGTGTGTGTGTGTGGCTGTGTGTGTGTGTGTGTCCGTTACCTATAGACTCCGAAACGGCTGAACCGATTTTCTTGAAGATTTACACAGTTGTACTATAAGCGTCTGCGAGTGTTCTTATCTAGGTTTTGTGTGAAGGTACCCCCGATAAATATCGAAAATCGATAATCGAAAAAATCGGGTTATAGAAGGAGTGGTCCGATTTTAATCAAATTTGATACACTCATAGACAAGGACATAAGAAACAATATTCAGAAGTTTCAAGGTTGTAGTTTTCACAATAGTGCAGAAAATCGATAATATATATATATATATAAAAGACAAGTTGTTTGTGTGTGTGTTTGTTTATCTGCCTGTATGTCTGTATTTCTTCAGCCCTTTTATTTTAGTTTTTGCTTCGGGTTTGGTTCTAAGTAGGCATAATTGTAGTTCTTAATCTCAGCCATGATATCATTTACTCAGAAGACTTATTTAGCCTTCAAAATTCAGTTTACGACGAAAAAAACTTATTTGATATCGATACCAGAAATGAAAATTTGACTTACATCCATTCATTTTTCTTTCAGTTTACGGTTTCGCTTTACCTGGAAACAACTATTGGTTTTTAGTCTTTCGTTCCAACGTCCAAAGAGTCTGAGCTCCAGGACCATGGATTAGTTTTAAAGCTTTCATTAAACCCGAGCAACGCCGGGCTATACTGCTAGTATATATATATATATATATATATATATATATATATATATATATATATATATATGTAGAACCAAGTAGGAAATGTATCTTAATCTAACATTTTTCCCTTTTACTAAATCTTCTTCAGAGAATTGTTTAAATACACGAGGATATGTTTTAAATCTTAAAAAACATAGAGACAATATACTGGAATGTTGTTTGGGATTTGATTTCTATTTATCAGAAATGTGTCAAGAGTAATAAAGCAATAAACTATTATTTTAAATGTAAGTGTGTGTATGTATAGGAACGCTTGTCTGTTTATACGTATGTGTGCGTCATAACCTACGTGTGAAGTATATTAAAACGATGGGAACTTTTAAATATGTGCGTGATAAAAAAATTATGGACGATAAAATGTATGAATACATGTGTTTGTTGGACGTTGACGTTAGTGTATGTGTGTAAGATCAGACAAAACACATTTCCGTTTAAATTAGCAGCGAAATAATGTATACAATGTATACAAATGTCAGATTGTTTTAAAAAAATAAATAATTATATATATATATATATATGTGTGTGTTTGTAAAAATTCAGATATAAATGAATTATATCTGTAACAAGACACCGGCCGATGCATCGGAGAATTTACATAAATAATATATATATATATATTAGTCATCCACATACAAGCCCGTTTCGCTGTATCACAGCTCATCAGTGTGGCTAGACATATCCACTTGCTTCTGGTCGGGATCGAAACTCGACCGATTCGGTGTCAGTCGGAGTCTCTACTCCCTAAAGCATTGGCGCATGGGATCAGAGAAGGAATATATATATATATATATATATATATATATATATATATACATACATATATATATATATATATATATATATATATATATATAATGATAGATATTCCCATCTATGCAGTTATTTACCCCATAGAGATAATGTATAATATTATGCAAGCTTTAGCCCATTATTGCGATCTGTCTCATTTTTGGAACGGTCGGCATTAAAGTAGAAAGTTGAAATTAATGCCGAATTAATTCTCTAAACCCCATCGCTTCTGGTGAATTCCAGGAGAGCACAGGCCATCCACGACCCCCTCGCTCTCAACGAGGGCGTCGTCGATTTTTTTTACCAGTAGGGGTGTTGACCTCATGCAAACCCCTTTATCCTCCGGGTGAGGTGGTCTAAATGATCAGGCAGCTGGTTTTCCCGCAGTAGGTGTATATTTTTTTCTGTGGTAGACTAGTTGCCAACCGAAGCTATCGAACGCAATCTGTCCTGCTATTTAAACCATGGCTAGATGTATTAATACCTTTCCCAAGGGTATTTGAACGTAAATGAATGCAATAAATTCAACTGGAATTCGAACACGGCTCTCAGATTTCTTATTCCTATCCAATATTTATTCCTTCCATAACTCACATTCGGCATTAGTTAAAAATCTATATTATTATTATTCTAAATAAGCGAACATCGTAGGAAAATTTTCATGGTGAAAAAATACCTCTGAAAAGCTAAGTAATTAATAACCAAAAAATTTAGAAAGAAAGAAAAAAATACTGAACTGTTTTGTAATATTGGTCCTCCTACATGGCAGTGATAGCGAGACATCTCTTCAAAGATGAAGGCATGATTTGAGGCAACAGAAATGTCGTTCTACAGGAAGATACTGAGAATACAATAGACTTAAAATTTAAATAACGAGATAGGTTGAAAAAAATGAAACAAAATAGAAACTTGGAACTTAGAATTAGAAAGAGAAAGTTGAATTTCCCAGGACCTATACCGAGGAAAGAAAGCTTGGAAAATTCGACACTCACTGAACATGTTTATCGCAATAAAAGTCGATAAAACAGACTGTATGAAGACTTTGACTCTCTCAGGGCATGTTTAAATTAAGAATGTCAGAAGGTAATCAACCAAAGAAGATTGTGTCAGTGAATAGCAGAAACGGACAAAGAAAAAGATGAAGGAATAAGTGGTTCGTGTGAATGGATGGTAAAGGCTAAACATTATTCTGAGCAGCAAAATATAGGAAGATGTGGAGAATCATAATCGCGAATGTCTAGAAAGGACTTAGTATATAATAATAGAAGAAGAAGCATTTAAATGTCTGTCTTGATAGACAGATTTTAAAAATTTGGAACGTTACCAAGTATTTTCTGTGGCACAGGAGACTGTCGGAATGCGCCTGTTGGAAATTTAGACTAATTGTAGCTAAAAGTCTGTGTTATGATTTCACTTCTTCGATTGCATTGGGGCTGTTTTTTTCCTTCCATCCAAGCAGGCCAAATTAATAATAATCAAATAAGGAAAACAAATAACGAAAGGTTTTAAAATAAAATAAACAATAATAGGTACTAAATAAATATAAGAATATTTATATTTAATGTTATTTGTTTTGTTAAAATTTAAATGAATTATGAAGAGTGTAATTTTTTTTAAACGAGGATAAACGGTTAAGTTTAAAGAGTGTCAAGTGTATATGCAAGTAAGCTGTCTGGCTCAAACGTTTGTAGAGTATACAGACGTAGACGCGGTCTGTGTAAAAATTATTCACTGTACAAGTGCATACGCAATCTGGTACAAGGTTTCTAGTGTGTATACGCAATCGGTTATACTGGATTTGGCTCAAAAATTATACAACGAGCACTCGCGTACACGTTTTTGTTAAAGATTGTAGAGTTGAAATGCGTATACGGGGTCTGGTTACATGTTTGTCAAGTGTAAACCAGCATTCGCCGTTTGGCACAAATGATATAGAGTATAGACTCACATACTTGGGTTAGCTCAAAGTTTGCCGAGTGTGCACAGGTTACGAGGTTTGGCTCAAGGATTGTAGAGCGTACATACGCATAACTGGTTTGGCTCAAAGTTTAAATAGCGTACACGTTCATTTGAACGAGTGCGGGTTTTTTTTTTGTATTTTTTCAAAGAAGTTTTTTTTACTGAACTTTAACTAAGTTAAAACTTAGTTAAATCAACGCCACTACTTTTTAATTTTTTATTTATTTATTTTTTTTTCAATTAGAGTAGATAGACTAAACTATCGCCCGGTTCACACTCCACCCACGTATATTGTACAGGTGTACAGGCTCATCCCTTGTTCCCTGTTTAGGATGTGGTTACCGGCTTTCTCTTTTCCAATCTTCTCACTTATCTTTTCCTTTTTTTTTTCTTCTTTTTCATTTTTTTTTCTGAATTGGAGTAGATAGACTAAACTATCGCCAGGTTCACACTCCACCCACGTCTATTGTACAGGTGTAGAGGATCATCCCTTGTTCCCTGTTTAGGATGTGGTTCCCGGCTTTCTCTTTTCCAATCTTTTCACTCTTACGTAGCCCCCTGCACATCAGTGGCGTTACCGCCTTGCTCGGGGTGATATGATAAAAAAAAAATACGCGATTTGGTTCAAAGGTTTTAGATCGTACTTGCGCGTACACGGTCTGACTTCTTTTACTTCTATGTGCCTTGTCTTTTCAGGACGTAGGCGATCATGGCCTTCCACGTCTCCCTATCTCTAGTGATTCTTAGCACGATTTCTCCTGTTGCACCACGCCATCCCCGTTCTGTCATCCACCTGCTCAGATCCTTCAAATATGTTATCCGCTGCTTTCTCCTGTCTTTTTCCCCTCTATCTGGCCTGTTAGTATCAGGTTCTCCAAGCCCTCCTTCCTCATTTTGTGACCCAGGAACTTCAGTTGTCTCTTCTTGGAGCACAATATTAATTTACTTTTTGTTTCTATTCTTTCCAAATCACTCATCATTGCTCACATGCTCAATCCATGATATCCGCAGCATCCTCCTGTAGAACCACATTTCAATTGCTTCAAGTTTTTCCTTCATCTTTGAGCATTCAAGCCATATTGAAGAACTGACATAAAATATTTTCTTTGTTACTAACAAAATTTTCCTGTCTCTTAATACTGTACTCAACTTCTGAAAAGCGTTGGTACCCGGTTCTCCGATTAATAATTCTAAGGCGTTATCCACACGCAGACAGGCTTACAGCACCAGGTATCCCTAAGAGATCACTCATATAGGCACTTACCAGACATGACGTTGCTTAACCTTGAAAAATAACAGTTTACTGTTTGCATACGCGGTCTGTGTAACAATGATACACTGTACACGCGCACACGCAATCTAGTTCAAGATTTTTAGTGTGTATACGCGCACAGTTATATTGGATCTGGCTAAAAAATTATACAGTGAATACTTGCATACACGTTCTTGTTAAAATTGTAGACATGCGTATACAGAGTCTGGTTACGGCCATATCACGTTGAATACACCGGTTCTTGCTCGATCACTGAAGTTAAGCAATGTTGCGCCTGATCAGTACTTAGATGGGTGACCGCTTGGGAATACCAGGTGTTGTAAGCGTATAGTGACGGATGTGCGTCGTGGTGTAGTGGATATCGGCTCTGAAAGAGAAATCGGTGAGCCGAGTTCGAATTCCAGTTGAATATCCTGCATTCACTTAAGCACTGGTACCCTTGGGAAAGGTATTAATCCGTCCCTTCCCTCCAGTTATGGGTTAAATAACAGGGTAGGACTTACGGACCCTGCCCTTAAAAACAAATCCCAATGAATCTTGATACTCGAAAAGAAAAAAAAGTATTACTAGACACAAAACTTATATAAAAAACAACAATAAATTGTTGAAAGAAAAAGGTATTACCAGCAATAAATAAATAAAATTTAGTTGGCAATAAATGACCCGCCGAGGTTGATATGCCATAAAAACAAACCAACAAATCATTTTCCAAATGGTTAAGTTTCTAGGCTGTCTAATTTGCTGACCACCAAATATTCTCACTTTTTGCTTTTCCCAAACTAGCTTGACTGATAGTTCTTTTTTTCGTTTTTTTTTAAAATCTGCCATCAACACAATGCCATCTACTTAGAGAATGCTGTTAAGCAAATGTTTGCCGATATTAAAACCCGATATGTCATCTCACTGCACATGTTAAACAAATGAAGTAAAAAGACCCATATTTGTTTTACTCCGGCATTCTATATTTGTTTATTCTCTATTTTAGTTTATTTTATGTCCGCATGAAAACTGTTTCTTCCCCGGTGTCTTTTACGGATTACAAAAATAAGTAAAATAAAAATAGAAACACATCAGTGTAAATAAAGCTTTTCTATTATTAGGTTGTTACAAATGAAATAATGCATTTTTTGGTTGGTTGTTGATCCGGTCGTCTAAAGAAGTAACCTCTTTAGTACATAAAAAAAAAATCTTGATTTATTTCTGACTCTTTTTCTTTCCAGATAATTTTTTCTTTCAATATACTGTTACTCATAAGCTAAATGAAAATCGGTTGATCAGGTCATCTAAAGAAATAACCTCTTTAGTACATAGAGACTTCTTGATTTATTTTTGGCTCTTTTTCTTTCAGATAATGTTTGTTTTAATATATTGTTACTCATAAGCCCTTCATAACTGACTGATCCGGTCGTCTAAAGAAGTAACCGCTTTAGTATATAAAAAAACCTTGATTTTTTCTGACTCTTTTTCCTTCCAGATAATATTTCTTCAATATATAGTTACTCATAAGCCCTACAAAAATTGATTGATCCGGTCGTCTAAAGAAGTAACCTCTTTAGTACATAAAGACATCTTGATTTATTTCTGACTCTTTTTCTTTCCAGATAATTTTTCTTTCAATATATTGTTACCGATGAAAATCGGTTGATCCGGTTGTCTAAAGAAGTAACCTTTTTATTACATAAAATATTCTTGATTCTTCTTTTCCAGATAATTTTTCTTTCAATATAGAATTACTCATAAACCTAATGAAAATTGGTTGATCCAGTAGTTTATATAAGTAACATCTTTTTACATAAAGACATCTTGATTTATTTCTGACTCTTTTTCTGTTTAGATAATTTTTCTTTTAATATATTGTTACTCATAAACACAATGAAAATGGTTACAATAAAACAATGTCGAGTAATCTTACTGCATGAGTACAATTTGGGACAAACGAACTTCTTTTAGCATTGAGTCATTCCTTGCGATGAGAAACTGATATTCTTTGAGAACAGTAAGAGAATAGGTCAGTGGTTAGATACAAGTGAATCCCCAAATCAATATCCAAGAAACCTCCACGGCACCATAAAATATGATTGGTTACTGCCTGATGGTCTTTCAAAGGGGTTATTCATTATTCATTCTTGCCTCAAGCGAAAACAATAACAGCAAGCTTGTGCTATTCCGGAATCTGGGGGAGGGAAGCATTTTGACATTACTAATTCATGAAGCTAGCCTGTGTTTTCACGCTTTTTTGATTTTGTATGAAAAACTTTTAGAGAGACAATTCGTCACTGGTCACAAGGTTAGTTAGATCGGCAGACATCTGAAGAATACGTTAGGGTACAACTATCGAAACATTGTGTTCATAACAACAAAGATGAGATCATTAATCTCAATGAACAATGATAAAATAAAATATAATATATGATAAAATATATATTGGTTATTTTACCTCATGAAATACCCCAAACTTACCGGTTATCTTACCACAGAAAATATCCCAAACATATCGGTTATTTTATCACAGGAACCACCCCCAAATATATTGGCTATCTTACCACAAGAAATACTCTACACATATTGATTATCTTAGCACAGAAAATAACCCAAACATATTGGTTATCTTGCCACAAGAAATAAATAAAATATATTGGTTATTTTACCAAAGGAAATAACCTAAATATATTAGTTATCTTACCACAGGAAGTAACCCAAACATTCACTAATCTTAACCTGAAATAGAACATTAGCAAGAGTCAAGCCATAATTTGATTGACAAGCTAAGCATCTAATACACCGCTGTAAGCTGAGGCAAAGTACGTTGATTACAGTTTTAAATAATCTCGTCAGATCATGACTTTCATATGGATTCCATGGATGATGCCAAATCCGTTAAGAAATATCTAAACTGTCAGCTGTATACAACCGCTTCTTAAGATTAAAGGTTGAAAAAAGGTTTTGAGCAAATAAGACCTAAGGGTTTTGGCAAAAGTCATCCTTCTTTAAACATTGTGGACTGGCGCTATACTATCACAAACATGAAGCTTTACCAAATAGCAGAAACCGCACAAACTGAGGATTAACAACTGCAACATCAACTGAAGTTGAAAGAAAATGTTACATAAAGAGAAAATAATGACATAATAAAGATGTTGATATTCCACCCTACTTCAAATAAAAGATCAGGAATGAAACACTTATCAGTCCTGGAAAGAGCGAAAACAGCTACTGGACTTGAGAAAACTATTTTCTGAAAAATTGTTTTAATAAAATGATTTTATAAATTTTAATCAAAACAGAAAGTAACAATATAATCAAGATGTTGGTATTCCACCCTACTTCAAATAAAAGGTCAGGAATGAAACACTTATCAGTCCTGGAAAGAGCGAAAACAGCTACTGGACTTGAGAAAACCTATTTTCTGAAAAATTGTTTTAATAAAATGATTTTATAAATTTTAATCAAAACAGAAAGTAACAATATAATCAAGATGTTGGTATTCCACACTACTTGATATAAAAATCAGGAATGAAACACTTATCAGTCCTGGAAAGAGCGAAAACAGCTACTGGACTTGAGAAAACCTATTTTCTGAAAAATTGTTTTAATAAAAAGATTTTATAAATTTTAATCAAAAGAGAAAATAGCGATATAATCAAGATGTTGGTATTCCACACTACTTCAAATAAAAAATCAGGAATGAAACACTTATCAGTCCTGGAAAGAGCGACAACAGCTACTGGACTTGAGAAACATTTTTGTCTAAAAAGAAAAAGTGTTTTAAGCGGAAGATTTCATAAATTTCAACCAAAAGTATTATTTGTTATTTGATTAATGAATGTCAAATGTTTCCTTGTACGGAAGTGGCTAATATTACCATTATAATTAACATAGTATGAAGGGTTACTACAATAACAAAATTGTTTTTCCTAAATACTAGAGTCATGTTCTTAAATTGCCTAGTTGGATCTAGACTTTGATGTTATGTTTGGCTTCCAACTTGTTCAAAAATATCTACATTATCAAACTTCACTACTATCAAAATAATTTAGGCCCTCTCTGTTTCTTTAAAAAGAGATATTTTGTATTTTTTTAAGTAAAAGACAAAATTTCAGCATCTACAATCTATATACTTTTATTTTGACAAAAAAAGGCACTTAACTATAAAATAATATCATACAACAGTATCATATTTTGTTTTTGTCAATAAAACCACCACCTGCCTTAATTACTGCATAACAAATTCTTGGCATTTTTTCCAACAGTTTTTAGAAAAAGTAGGTGCCTGACATTTCATAGCATTCTTCAAGCATTATTCAAGCATTCTTCAAGCACTGAAAAAGTTCACACTCCTTGGGTTTTTTTAAACTCTTCTTTGATAGAAGTTGGACAGAGGTCAAGCGATTAAAGCGATTAAGTCATATATTTCAATTTCTTTTAACTGAAAGTAATTTTGATATCGTTGTCTTGTTTACAGGTGAATTTCTTTTGAATTATGCGTAAAACTGGTGTTATCGCATATCTTTGTAAAATTGAGTGATTGTTCTATTTTCAAGTATTCTGGATTTCTCTTCCCCAGACGCGCCAAAACACCATAACAGGCCAGCTGTCATGCTTAACTCTTAGAACCACACATTTACCACACAGTCTCACTCCTGGTTTCTTCATCACATAGGCTCTCCTCATACTACCAAAAACTTCAAGAAACGCTGAGTGGTCTAACCGTTTCCTCAGATCAATGATAAAATTGAATGAAGAAAAAAGTAGTCTTAAAAAAAAAAGAAGGTAGGCTGACGCTACACAATGACGAAAAGCGTTAAGAAATAACGAAAACCGCATCAATTCAAGTAGCAACGACAAAAATAAGTAGCAGGTGTAACTAGAAGAGAAATAATAATGATATTATCAAGGTGTTAATATTCCAGACTACCAAAATCAAGAGCTTTTAAAGGGCACGCCTTTCGGTAATGGTAATAGAAAGAGCTATAACTGTTACTGGACATGAAAAGTTTAACTTCCCGAAAATCTCTTTTAAACGATCTTATAAATTTAAACTGAGAGTAAAACGAACTATTTTTGATTCGAAAATACCACTTGTTATCATTATCATTGCTACCATTACGATAGAAAAAGAAGATATAATATATACATGTACATATTTAATACTAGATATAATATATTTAGTATTAGATATAATATATACATGTACATATATATTACATGTACATATCACATATTTATCTTTCTCCCATATATATATATATATATATATATAATCCAAAAAGGAAAAAGCGAAAAAACTTATAGGTAAAAATAAAAAAAACTAGATCCTATTGATATTAATTTTAAATCCAAATCTGCTGCTATGAAAGTCGGCTCTCTGTGCAGGGCCCGGAAATTTTTCCCACCTGAAACTATTCTGCACATATACAAATCTACCATCCGCCCGTGTATTGAATATTGCTGCCATATCTGGTCGGGTGCCCCTGCTGCTCTACTTGGGCTTCTTGACAAAATACAAAGGAGGATCTGTAACGTGGTTGATACTGACTTGGCAGACCGGCTGCAGCCGCTCTCACACCGGCGTGATGTAGCTTCCCTGTGCCTCTTCTACAAGTACTTTCATGGCTTCTGCTCCGATGAGCTTAGATCACTGGTGCCGCCTAAGCACGAATTTACACGAGATACCAGATTAGCAACTAGGTCCCACCCTTTTACAGTCAAACAAATAAGATGTAACCGTAAATTCTACTCCAACAGCTTCTTTTCTCGCGCTTCCCGCCTGTGGAACTCCCTTCCACAAGTCTGCTTTCCCGACAGTTACAATCTCCAGGTGTTTAAATGTAGGGTCAATAGACACCTCCTATCACACTAACTCCCAACTATTCTCACAACACTCTCATCTACCCAACCCTCATTCTCGGTATCCTCACCCGCCTATCACCCACCCTCTGTTATTTCCTATATTTAACCAGCCTTTCTCCACTCTACGTAGCCCCCTGCACAGTAGTGGCAGTGACATGCCTTGCTCGGGGTGAAACGCTTATAAAAAAAAAAAAATACTATTATCTATTATACAAATACTATTATCTATTATTATACAAATTATTATATTATTATTATACAAGTATTATACAAATACTATTATCTATTATACAAATCCAAATATGTATATTATATAAAAGAAATTCCAAATTCTACATACATTGAATAGCTATTTCAGTGAGAAAAATATCGCTTCTTCAGAAGCGATCAAAAACAGTTTTTTAAAATATTATACAAAAATTCACATACCTGAAGGAGCTCAAAAACATATCTATACACAGGAATTTTAAAAAAATGGGGCAATTAAGAAAGGAATTTTTTTAAAAATTTGTTGTCCAGAAAAAAAATGAAGGGCACAGAAAGAGATTCATGATTCGATATTAGAAGAAGACATTTAGATTACGTCTGTATTAAAGAATCAAAAATCAAAATTTAACCGTGTCACAAGAATGGAAATGGTGAGGGGAAGAAAAGGAAAGGGCAAGTGGAGTAAACAGGGGGAAAGTTAACGACGAAATAAGGCATTAAAAAATTCAGTAGCCATTGTGACGAATGCCGGCTTCAGATGGTGAACGGAAGGGAAAGTTATATAAAAAAAAAAAGAAAAGAAAACAGGACAAAAGAATAGAAAGGAGACAATATATTATATACTGTTAAAAATCTAACAAAGAAAAATTGGTTTAAAATATGCTGGGCTATTGTAGACCGTTTAAAATCTACGAATAGAAAGCAAGAGAATCGAGTCAAATCCATCTGTGGTGAATGGGATCCCGTCTCATCAACGCGACGATAAACAGTAGCAAAGCTTGGATGACTCGGATGCTTTCGGTCTGGAAATGCAATCTAATACAACAGTACATCTTCGAGTTCATTCCCATTCGCGAGGCCGTATTTCAAAATCATATCTGCCTGATTTCGATATTCTGCCATTGTTGAATTAAACACTTCTCATTTAACTCATTAATACAAACCTCGATTAGTCGGTTGCCTTCGGTTTGGGAACCCTATCATACGACTGTGCAGCCTCGCATCTATTATCAGTCGCGCGGCTTAAAATCATATCTGCCTGATTCCGATATGAATGTCCTGACATTGTTGAATGGAACACTTCTCAGTAAACTCACTCTTAGACACGTTAAACGTTGAAAAGAGACTAGCCACAAATATATACGAATGACAAATGTAACCTAGTCTATGTGACAATACAGCGCTATCTACTAAACATTTTAAAACTTAATAACTAAAAAAACGACGGCATAAGTTTACATATGTTTATATGAACTTCAGTCCTTGTTTTGGTGTGAGGAACACGCCTCCAGTATTTGTAAAATATTTTTCATCCACCCTGTACACACACACACACACACACACACACACACACACACACACACACACACATATATATATATATATATATATATATGCTCTCATTATATTAGTATATTATGATCTCATTACGATTGAGCTCTCTGGAGAAGAAAATTTTGCGATATAAGCGTTACTCTTCAGAAATTAATTAAGTTCTTTCGGTGACTGGCGTGTGCATACACTGCATACAACACGTTAAAATTTCCCTTCTCTGATTCCATGCGCCTATGGCCTATGGGGTAGCGACTCTAACTGACACTAAATCGGTCGCGTTCGATCCCGGCCAGAATCAAGTAGATGCGTCAAGCCACATTGATGAGCTGTGATAGAGTGAAACAGACTTATATGTGGATGACTAATATATATATATATATATATATATATATATATGCCTGGTCAAAATCTTAAGACAAGATACAAAACGGTTAAATAATATAAAATACTGTTACATTAATCAAAATATATTTGCGAAACTTTCGCATTTATTTAGAAAATGTAGTTTATCAACAAACAAGTAAGCAATTTTAAGTTTTTAGTTGATTAAGTTAAACCAACTTTGAAAAAGTATTTTTTATGTTTGGTTACAAAAATAAGACAAAGATTTACTGAAAAACAAATTTCAGAAGTAGTCAGTGTGCTCATAACTTCAACCATGTAGACATCTAATTTGCTCATTTCAGCATTAAATTTCAGATTTGAAAATGGCAAAGGGAAAAATTTTAACAAAGTTCGAACAGGGCAGGATTGATGAACTTCAAAGACGTGGTCTTTTGAAACGAGCTGTTGTAAATAAAACTGGCCATAGCAGAAATGCTAACTTCATAAAAATCTGGATGTCCAATAAAATCTGGATGTCCAAAAATCTGGATGTCCAATAAAATCTGGATGTCCAAAAATCTGGATGTCCAATAAAATCTGGATGTCCAAAAATCTGGATGTCCAATAAAATCTGGATGTCCAAAAATCTGGATGTCCAATAAAATCTGGATGTCCAAAAATCTGGATGTCCAATAAAATCTGGATGTCCAATAAAATCTCACCATCTTTAGTCAGACGCATCAGTTGCGAAGTTAAGAGATTTTGATGCCAAGCATCAAATCAAATAAAAGCGAATGCAGATACTGAGTGTAGCTCTCAAACAATTCTACAGCATTTAAATGAAAAAGGGTTTAAGAACGTCAAAAAGGTTGCAGAGACATCGCCTTTTTCCTTGCCATAAAACGTCCCGCTTACAATTTGTTTCCACTTATGAAACTTGATATATGGATAAATGGAAGAAAGTGTTGTTTTCAGACGAGAAAACAACACTTTCAGCATTGGTAGCCTAGATTGTTTTCAACTTTACTGGCATGCAAATGATGTCCAAAAATAATTTTTCTCAACACGACAGAGTAAAGGTGGATCAACTATGGTTGAAGTTTATTTTCGTACGATGGAACTCTTCAGTTACAGGAGGTAAAAGGGCGTCAAACAGCTGCTAGTTATACTGAAATGTTAAGAAAGGCCCTTGTCTATGTGGAGAAATCTGTTGTTGTTTTTTCCAGCAGGACAATGCTGCAATCCACAACGCTCGAAGTTCTAAGGAGTTTTTTTTATGTAAAACAACATTCCGATTTTGAGCCAACTACCGACTGGAAGCAGCGGAAATGTGGTTCTACAGAAGGATGCTGCGGATATCGTGGACTGAGCATGCAAGCAACGATGAGGTGTTGGAAAGAATGGCAACAAAAAGGAAATTAATACTGAGCATCAGGAAGAGACAACTGAAGTTCCTGGGACACGCAATGAGGAAGAAGATCTTGGAAAACCTGATACTGACTGGCCAGATAGAAAGAAAAAGAGACAGAGGAAGGCAGCGGATAACATATTTGCAGGGCCTGATCAGGTGGATGACGGAACGGGGGTTGCCAGGAGTAACAGGAGCAAACATACTAAGAGCCACAAGGGATAAGGAGACGTGGAGAACCATGATCGCCTACGTCCTGAAGGGACAGGGCACATAGAAGAAGAAGAAGATCATGCTCTCCAGATCTAAGCCCAATCAAGAATGTTTAAGGATATAAACATGGCTCGCGATTTAAAACTGTGTGCTCTTCATGCTGCAGCTTATACATTCTGGGCGAGCATCCCAAGCACCTTCATGCCGAAGGTAATAATGAGTATACCAAAGCTGATTTTTAAAGTAAATCGCAAAAATAGAGAATATACTGAATATTAAATTGTCGTTGTGACTTATTTGTTCTCTATTTTCTAATTTTATCTACATGGTCTTATCTTTATGACCAACCTCCAAAATAAATTTTCAAAATTTGTTTAAATTAAATCAATTAAAAGCTTAAAATTTTTCACTTGTTTGTTAACAAACTTCATTTTCTAATTAAATATAAATCTTTCTCAAATATATTTCGATTAAAGTAACAATATTATATTTTTTAACCCTTTTATATCTGATCTTAAGATTTTGACCAGGAGTGTATATACATTGGGGAAAAATATAACAATGTGTAAAAATGTTTTCTTGCGACGCGTTTCATCTTTTAGGACGTCTTCTTTTAGGATTAAATTTGAACGATAAAGTGCTAAAGAATAAAACACGTCACAAGTAATATTTTTCCCACTTTTTCATACATTTTTACAGTATTTTTCCCAATATTTTTCTTGGTGTATATGTATATATTAATTTTATTGTTATCTCTATCTATCTACTAGTGTTTATTTGTGATAAAGGTTAGCGCCAAGGATATTGTTTTATCAGTGGTTTTACTGATAAAATGCATTTTTGCAAGCAAGTGCTCGATATCGGGATGGAAATAAGTACACAAGGTCTGTCTCTTTAAATGAGCAGATTCATTCCATATTCAAAGTTTCCCAAGGACACCGTTATGATGTTCTCACTCGTTAGCGCTGACGAGTAATATATATATATATATATTTCTTTTCGTCTATGAACCATGTCCCTTCAGGACGTAGGCGATCATGGCCTCCACGACTTCCTATCCCTGGTGGCTCTTAGCACGCTTTCGCCTGTTACCCCATCCAAACACCGCTCTGCAGTTCATTTGCTCAGGTTCGTCAAGTATGTTACTCGCTGCTTTCCCTTGTCTCTCTTTCCCGCTATCTAACCTGTGAGTATCAGATTCTCCAAGACCTTCTTCCTTTATCACACGTCCCAGTAACTTAGGCTGTCTTTTCTTGATGCTCAGTATTAATTTCCTTGTCGTTTCCTTCTTTTCCAAAACCTCATCATTGCTCACACGCTCGATCCATGATATCTGCAGCATCCTTGATATATGATCTACGCTTTCTTTTTAGTCTTCGTTGGTCTATCAGACCAGTTCTCTTAAAACTTATGAGTATAACCTTTGAATGTTCAGTATTAATTCATCTCTCTTTATCGATCTCAGGTCGTAAATGTTCATGTGTCATGTGACAGGAAACGCTCTTCTTTTCTGATCCAATTTCTGGAAAAAAAAAAGTCGATTAAAAAGCTCGTTTCTGGAATTAATTCTCTTTGATTCGCAGTGAATGTTTTGTCTTTTTTTCTCTCTCTCTTTAATTCGTGAATTTGTCTTGAATTTATTTGTAAACTTTTACAAGTTTCTTCTACCAATTTTGTTCAATTTCAAACTGTTATTTATTTATTTATTTATTCATTTCATTTATTTACTATTTCTTTCATTCGGGTTTTGCCTTAGCCTCATAATCCGATAATTTACTTTGAATGATAGAGGGGGTGGAAAGAAGGGAAACTATAGAAAAAAGTACAACCAATGAAAGGAAAACATCTTCACGTGTCCGTTTTTCCATCGGCAATGTACCTAGCCAACAAATGTCAGAATTTGTAACGACATTTCACAGAATTCTACAAAGACTTTCTTTTTTCTTTTCACTTGACTTTGATGTACCGGAAATGTGATTCACGCTCAATAAGCGGGAATTCAATTCACGTCTTCCATCATGTTCGTAGAAAATTACATTATCAGATTTTTAAATTGTTCGTAATTATATTGTGTGTGTGCTTTTTTAGTTTTTTGTTTTTTTTGTTTTACCAGTTCATCGTAACGGTTTCTTTGTTGTTGACAAACATTTGTGATTGCTCAGTGATTGGACAGCTGATCGTACAGTCATTGAAAAGAGGTTGAAGATTAATATACAGAGCTCAGAATTTGGGTGTGTATGCCAGAGTGTGTCTACCTGTGTGTGTGTGTGTGTGTGTGTGTGTGTGTGTGTGTGTGTGTGTGCGCGCGTGCGGAAGGCGAAATTTTATTTATGTAAACTCTCCGATGCATAGGTCGGTGTCCTGTTACAGATATAATTCATTTGTATCTGAATTTTTACACACACACATACAAAAATATATATATCATTCACTAATGAATTAGAGCGCTCTGGCTATTGGGCATGTATAATGATAATATACACGCTAAAAAGTCTGCCTTCTTCTACCGAGCGCCCATATCCCAGAGGTAGAATCGCCGACTGACGCCAATTCGGTCAGGGTTAAAAGCAATCGGAGTCTAAACGTAATGATGAGCTGTGATCCAGCGAAACAGATATGCGGATGACAATATATATATATATATCATTGGAATAGATAGACTAAACTATCGCCCGGTTTACACTCCATTCACGTTTATTGAACAGGTGAAGAAGCTCATCCCTTGTTTCCTGTTTAGGATGCCATTTCCGTTTTTTTCTCGTTTCCTATCTTCTCACTCTTTTTTTTTCAATTGGAGTAGATAGACTAAACTATCGCCCGGTTCACACTCCATCCACGTCTATTGAACAGGTGTAGAGGCTCATCTCTTGTTCCCTGTTTAGGATGTGGTTTCTGGCTTTCTCTTTTCCAATCTTTTCACTCTTACGTAGCCCCCTGCACATCAGTGGCATTGCCGCCTTGCTCGGGGTGATATGATTAATATATATATATATATATATATATATATATATATATATATATATACAACAGAGTTTCCCTTCACAAAATCAACATCAAGTTATCAGACAGCAGAAAATTCTTTGTATCACAACACATCTTTCAATGCAATCAAGATAAATTTAAAATTATGCCATTATATCAGACAGACAATTATTCTTACCTGGAAGAAAAAGAAACAAACTTTATAAACAAATTTAAACAAGCATCTAATTGACACACAACACGCATATAAAATTACTTGATACACTAGTCAGACCGCGTGCGCTCACACATACGCGCACACACACAAGTATGTACACATACTAGCAAGAATGAACTCAGTGACACACACACGAAATCCTACACGACATAGGACGTGTGTATATGTGTTCATATATGTGTGTGTGTCGATGTATATATAAAAACAACCCTCCTTCGCCTGATATTTGATTCATTTTAAGTTATTTTATTACCACTTCAAGCGGAAAGAGATTCCCTCACAAGTACAAGAAGATGTGAACAAACAAGACAATCACTGACAACCACACTTTGCTTGATGAATTTCGGAAAACCAGAAACACGTGTAGCAGAATATAAAATACAAAAAAATAAAATGCAATATATTTTATAAAATAACACTTGCGGTTTCTTTTTTCATATATATATATATATATATATATATATATATATATATCAGTAAACGAGGTACTGGTTAAATCAGCAGACAGTTGTTCAAAAATGTGCTGAAATGAAGCAGTAAATGCCGAGTAAAGATGAAGCAAGATATGTTATTTGGTTTAACCCCCATTTAAGGTGAAAACTAATATAAGGAATATATATTTTAAACGCTGGACAAACAATTCCCCAAGTCCTTTGAATTACATAGGATCTTCAATAAAAGCGCAGGGAAATTAAGTTACAGCTGTACCGGTAACTTAAAAAAAATCTGCAAGGAAACCAAACGCCAGGAATTTCAATGTTAGCATGCAAAATGATAGTAACTCATATAACTGCAAGGACAAGCGTAATGTCTGCTGAATAGTGTCTGTAAAGCAGAAGAAATGGTGCACAATTTAGAGGTGGACAATGGACAAAAATTGTTTACATCGTGTTCATAGAAGGAAGTTAAATAAAGAGATGATAAAATCATAAATTATCATTTAAATTAGAAAAGCACTGGAACTGTACCAGATTCCCCAGCCCCGTGAGGAAGTTTAAAAAAAACAAAACAAAACAAAACAAAACAAAAAAAACAAGACCCAAAATGAAATGGGATTCATTAAGAATTGTTCAGCCTTACAGCATTAGGGATACAGTTTGTAGGTTGTACTGGGAAGGGAAACTGGCAATTGTCACATACACAGAGCAAAAAGTTTATTGAACGAGAAGTCCGACGAATGCATGCATGCAAGGATGTATGTCTTAGACCTGTACGAACCCAGTTCAGGGTGCTTCCTCCCTTTCACGACCAAGGGCGTGAAGAGGTTCTTTTTCCCTTCAGAGAAAGTTATGGCGATTGTGTATATAAGAAGCGACAAGAAATGCATCCTATCCTTATTGCCTCATGAAACTGGTAGAGTTGAAGCCTGGATAACAAGTATTCGGCAAACATTCCGTTATTTGATATATATATATATATATATATATATATATATATATATATATATATATATATATATATATATATTAAAATAACTTTAATCCAAAAGGTAAATCCCAAAAACTCGATCGTAATTAATATTAATATTTTAATATTAAAAAATGATACAGGTGGAGAGATCAATGTAATTAAAATTACAGAGCCAATTATAAAATAAAATAAATTCCGATGTTCAAATCAGTTGTATGGCCATTTCTACGAGAAATTCCTAAAAGGAAATCTCACGTATCATCAGCAGACAATTTATTTCAAAATAAACAAAGATATTTTACCGGAGTGGAAGTTAAAAGAAATACATAATGGAAAAATTAAAGGGGTGGAATTAATAAGAAAGTAGACAGTAATCTATGTCTTTTTTTTTTTTTTTTTTAGATTTTGGAAAAGCTTAATTTAAACTGAGCCAAGAGTTGAAAGTGGAAATTTAGCCTTGTCTGGCTCTAAAAAAAGAAAGGGGGAAGACTAAAGGAAAGAAAGAAGTAAAAGAAGTGGGAAGGGGTGGATAACAGGGAAGTAAGATAAGAAAAGAAAAGAAAAGAAAGAAAAAAGAAAAATTCATCTCCATAGAAACGTTAATAAACGTGTTGACAAATAAATCATAGCGGGTTTTAGTGTGTGTGTGTGTGTGTGTGTGTGTGTGTGTGTGTGTGTGTGTGTGTGTGGAAAAAAACAATTTCGACTCTGTAATACAGAGGACGGTGTCTTGTAACATATAATTTATTTATATCTGAATTTTTACACCCCCCCACATATATCGCTTTAACTGAGTAAGTTCATGTGTGTGTGTGTGTGTGTGTGTGTGTGTGTGTGTGTGTGTGTGTGTGTGTGTGTGTGTGTGTGTGTGTGTGTGTGTGTGTGTGTGTGCCGAAGAAAAAACTTTCTTTATCAACGTTAAATTACACCCTTTGAACAAAACAGATTTCGAAACCTAAAAAATATAATTGCAATGGTTAAACATTAGAACAGTGATTAATCCAAGAAATGCGTATTAATTCTATTTAATAGATTAATAGTATTAATTCATTAATACGTATTTAACCTCACTAAGAAAATAAGCCACAGCATGCACACAATTACCTAAAATTCACCAGTATTTAAACTAGTTAAATGAGTAGTCTATACTGAAAAGTTGCTATCGCTTATAAACCTTTCTCCGTATAGAGCCAGTACGTTCTAATACAGGTTTTCTGTATTAAAAACAACAAAACGTTACAGACAGTTAGTGTAAACTGTGACACAAAGTATCCAAACAACCCTCTTCAAAGTTTTCCATCTCCTAGAATGGTTAACAACCAAGGTTCGATAGACCAGGCGACATTGGATTTTATCCTATAATTTAATGTAATTTTATCCTATAACTTCATGTAAATAAATGAATACATAACATCACCAACAATATTTGTGCAATGTTGAACACAACGAACTCGACAGGATTAAATATATATATATAAAGTTTAATGGAAGTTTCGTTTTATATATATAAACCTAGCCGAGATAAGTCAAGACAAGAAAACTCCGAAGACGGCATGAACCTGTTCAGTTAAAGTGACACATTCTATGCATCAAACCTAACATATATATATATATATATATATATATATATATATATATATATATATATATATACGCCTTTAATAATTTATTTTTGTTTTTGTTACTAACTGTTTTCGACCTACGTTCCGTTTTGGATAGCCAATCACCCCGCTACCCTCTGTTTACTCTAAGAATACAGGACAGCTAACCTCACCCTACACCCTGTTTGCTTTTGCGCATGACCTGTCTTCTTCCTTCCGGCCAGTATTCCTAGCAGTTTACTGCCCGAGATATTTTTTAAAAAAAATTATAGAGTCGAAATTAAAAATGTATTCCGTAATATTTCGCGCAAATTTCAGTGTGACCTGCTCGGTAAGCTCTCAAATCGGTTTCTTATTTCTTCTCTCTGCCTTTAATAATGTATTTTTGTTTTTGTTACTAACTTTGTACCTCCTAACTCGTCTATCACCCTCCCTCTGACATTTCCTATACCCAATCGCTCTGTGTAACCCCCTGCGCTATAGTGGCAGTGGACTACCTTGCTTGAGGTGATATGATTATATATATATATATATATATATATATATATATATATATATATATGAATGTACAAAAAATCTAAAAATAATGAACAAATAGGTAAAATCACAAAAACCAGATCCTATTAATATTAGTCTTATTAATATTAAAATTGTTCAAGGTGTATGGCTAGATGTAAATAGTATTATCTATTTATAGAGACAAATATATATATAAATTGTCAAAAAATTCCGAACTTTACATTCTTTGAATGGACATTTCAGTGAAAAAAAAAAAAATATATATATCCTCTAGCATCCCTAGCGTTACAAATACAAAGATTTTCTTAGTGTGTGGGCATTACTTAACAAGACAATTTTTGTATATCTCTTAAGCTGGGTTTCCAGGGATTCTTTCAATGTGTTGTTTTGTTCCATTTATTTTTATCATTCCATGTGCACATAGTATCACTGGCAGGATTCTTGTTTTCAATTTCCACATTTTTCTATTATTATTATTATTGTTATTATTATTATTATTAGTAGTAGTAGTAGTATTGTCACCGTTATATTTAATGAATACACTTTACTAACACAGCAATAAATATGTGGAATAGCTGGCAAGACTATAGTTTTTAGAAGTTATTTCTGTCTTTCGGCATTTCTGTGCTCTGGTAGTGGTCTGTCCGCAAGTGTGTCTGATTCAAGAAATTGAACTCTATTATTCAAAGTTCTTTGAGTAGGCATGTTTTAGTTATATTCTCATTTTGTCCTGTCTGTTATTCGCTAGTTACAATATTGGTAGAAGTCTTAGTTCCTCCCAGTTAATAGATAAAGCATTGTCAAATATTAACGTAACTTTTTCAGTAGCGTTTCTTTCAACTTATTTCTTATTATTTACATGTAGGTTTAGTAAACATTGTAAGTTATTGAATTTTGAGTACAGTTGCTTTCATTTTATTTCTACTATTTTAGACCTTGTCAACGTTGTCTTAAACTGTTTGAACTCTTAAATGAAACGCTGTCAATTATTATTAATTTTTGCACAGGACGAAAGTCCATAGATAATTAGAGTGAAAATTAAGTGTGTTTTAAATCTGATTCACAGATGAAAGTTATTTATTGTGTGAAAGGAAGCACAGATATTCAGCCACAGCATAGCTTAGTTTTATTTCCCCTCGTCTGTGTTTATTCCAAATGGAATATGATATTTAATATGAATTTAAAGAAACGAGTAAAAAGTCCTAATACTGGTTCATATTTTGTGGTGTTGGGCAAAACGAGACGAAGAGCAGACTATTCCATGTTCAATTACCACATCTATATTAAATTTGTATTTTTTATAATCGTTTGGCCTCAAGCAAGGCAGTACTGCTACCGGTACGCAGGGGGTTACAGTGAGAGAAGAGAAAAATTTGTAAAGGGGATGTCGAAGAAAGAGATAAGATTGAAGGAGATAGAATATGACAACTGACGTCTTTGAAGATTGTAGCTATCAAGGAAGCAAGCATGTGGAAAGGAGTTCCACAAGCGAGAAGTGCGATAAAAGAAGCTGATACAGTAGCAGTGGCAGTTACATTTGCTTATTTTGACAGTAAAAGGGTGTGACCTAGTAATTCATGAGGGTGTAGCACCAGGGAATGAAACTGTGAAAAGACAGAAGGAATCCACAACCCGTCGGTGAAGAAGGGACTGAAGTCGAGACGCCAAATCGGGACTGATTACATTGCAGGTACTCCTTTGTCGAGAACCCCAAGATGAATAGCAGAAACACCCGAGCACATATGGCAGCAATATTCAATGCACGGACGAATAGTAAATTTATAAATGTGCTAGATAGATTCTGACGAAAAAAAATTGATTTAAATGCTACATCAACTGCCATCTTCTGTCTCCTTGATTCCCATCTTTCTCTTATCATTTCTTCGATATTCCCTGTACCATGTTCCTTTTTTATCTTTATTTTTCTCACTGAAACTCCCTGCGCACCAGTGGTGGTCCTGCCTTCCTTGGGGTGAAAGGATTATTAAAAAAATAAAAATAATAATTGATCCATACACTGGTGTTTTTGAGATACTATTATGAATATATTCTAAAAAGAAAAAAAAACACTTCACAATATATATATACAACTAAAAAACCCTCCATCTAACTACGATATTCAGATGATTTTCTTATATAAGTTGAAGCATAGGCGAAGTAATAAAACTCTCAAAAACTTTCAAAACGCTTCGTTCTCAAGTACACATACGAACTTAACAAAGATAAAAAATTCCTTTCCCTGACATTTTAGTAAACACAAACAGTAACACACTTACTAAATCTTTATATAAAAAAACAACCAGCAAAAATTATTGCACTCTCAACTATAAGTGTGAATATCCTAATTACTATAAAATAGCATTTATAAACAATTTAATTAACCGAGCACAAATTAACTCCTCCAAAAAAACATTTTGTTTATTCAGAAGTAAAAGTGTTCATCAGATTCTCATAACGATATATGAAATTACACTGTAGATGAACAAATAAGACAAAATATCAAAAACCTCAACACACATGAAGCAGAATATGGTATTTTCTCAAAAGACCATAAATATATAAAACTCTTATATTACAACCCGATAAACGATAACTACGAAGAGGATGATAAAATAATAAAAAAATCTTATTCGTATTAATATATCCCCCGTGAATTGTAATAAAAATTAAAAATAATAATATATTATAAAAAAGTACAATACTACAAATTTACTTATCTGTCAACACTTCTCCCCCAAAAATCAACATTTTATATCAGTTCAAATGTCTCTTTTGTCCGACAAAAATACAAATATATATGTTTATTTTACAGCAACTACACTAACAAGATGTCTTACATTACACATGTCTGACCATTCGTCCATTTCGAGACATCTATAACAACATTCTTATCTACATTCACAATATAATGTTTTCTGGGTATGTTGTTGATCATTACTTAATGATACCAAGAAAACAAGAAATGCAAACTAGAGATCCACAGGGCAATATTCATTTAAAACTTTAAGCCACCAATAGATAAAATGAGCTACGAATACTGTAGTAGTGTTCTGAAATGTTTATAAAAAGAACAGTTTTTCATGCTTTAATACGTGTATGACCATGACATTGCAACAAAAAAGTCCATGGCGGATAATTTTCACTTTCTAATGAATGCTATATATAACTGTCAACCGTTACATTTGAAGCAAAAAAGAAAAATTTACAGACATTTTTAGCAACACATTTTTGCGGTAACTTTTGTTACCACAACTTACACCACTAAAGATGATTTCGGAAGGAGTTTGAAAGTACTTGGGAACATTGAGAAATGGAAATAAAATCAATTGTATAAGTTAAAGCGCATTTCTTACATCTTTCAGTTAGAATACGCGAAATATTATTCGTGAGTCCAAACGGATTTTATTAAAAAATAATGTTTGCAATTTATTTAATCTGACATGCCTAAAAGAGAATTTGCTGCGTTAACACACACACACACACACACACACACACACACACACACACATATTGTACTACTTTTATTATAAGTAGTTATAATAAAAACATTTTACCTCGCTACACAAAAGCTACTGTGCTTCAGTACTAATTGTACTTCAATAGTTGGTCACTTGTGGTGGGAATGATTTTTATGTAAATTTAAAAACAATTAATTACCCATTTTCAGACAGTTAAGGATGTTGTGGTGCAGTGGGTATCGACTCGGAACGACAAATCGGGGAGCCAAGTTCGAATTCCAATTGAATTCCTTGCATTCGCATACGCCCAAATACGCTTGGGAAAAATATGAATCCGTCTCTTCCCTCCAGTTATGGGTTAAATAATAGGATAGATTGGGTTCTATAGCTATGGTTGGCAACCAGTCTACCGCAAAAAGCAATGGCAACCTACTGTGGGATAATCTTCTGCCCAGTCACTCATGTCCCTTTCGAAACATGATCACCCAAGGTATGTATCATGTATGGCACTTAACTGAGTAAAGGAAGGACATAAGAACAGAATTAAGAATGTTCTTGTGGGTAAGATTCGATTAACCAATAGAAAGTTAAGTTGAATAGGGGAATGAGGTTGGAGAGGGGAGGGAAGGGAGGAGTAAGTGAATTTAAGGTCAAGATAAGCTAGTTATTTGGGTTGTTTAAACAATGTAATATTTGATGGTGGGGGAACTGGCAACATTGAATGTTTCATATGTGTTTCTGTTTGTGGCAATCTCTTTGCAGAGGTGTTATTTTTTTGGGGGGGATGTGTTTTAAAAGCGTTGTTGATATATTTTTTTATAATCAAATCGCCCCAAGAAAGGCGTTATACTGCCACTGTTGTGCAATGGGTTACATAAGAGGAAAGTTATGAGAAGGAGTAACAGAATAAAGCAGGTGTCAGGAAGCGGGTAGGAGAGGGAGGAGAATACTACAGAAATGAGATGGGAGCATGATAGTGATAGAGAGGGAGAGAGGGAGAGAGAGTGTGCGCAAATTAGTGAGATAGGGGATAACTACTGACTTTACATTTGAATTCTTGGAGATGGTAGCTGTCGGGGAAGCAAGTAAATGGAAGGGAATTCCACAAGCGGGAAGTGCGAGAAAATAAGCTGATGGAGTAGAATTTGGGTTTATATCTTATTGGTTTCACAGTAAAAAGGTGGGACCTAGTTGCTAATCTTGTAGCTCGAGTAAATTCGTGTACAGGAGGCACCAATAAGCTAAGTTCATCAGAACAGAAGCCGTGAAAGTACTTGTGGAAGAGAGGAATTTGTCCGTCATGTTTGAAATTTTCACTCCCTTTTAGTACTGGGAAACTAGTAATTGGTATCTTTGGTTTTGATCGAGGTGTTTATACGCGCTAAAAAGCCTGCCTTCTTCTACTGGACGCTCATGGCCTAGGGGTAGAATCGCCGACTGAGGCCAATTCGCTCGGGTTTCAATCCTAGGTTAGGAAGCGGCCGGAGTCTAAGCCATACTGATGAGCTGTAATTCAGCGAAACAGATCTGTCTGCGGATGACAATAGTATATATATATATATACATATAAGAAAGTGAAAGGACAGGTAGATTAAAATCCACTTTCAAGCATTTATTTTTATAAAGGGTGCTCGATATAAAGTAGTGCTTAATATTGTTTTTTTTTATTTCAATGGTTCATAAACAAACCATTGTAATACAAAATTGCTGTATGTATTTATAAATGAAATATTTCGGATGGTTACATCTAAAAATCAGTTGAAGAACGAGTATCTGGTGGATGCCTAAACAAGAAGTTATTTTTATTTAGACAATTCATGTTCGGTATATTGTTCTCATCTTTGCTGTTTTTTATCACAACGTTTCAATCATTGTGACCTCTGGCTTTATTCAGGTCAATGATATTATTGGTTTTAGTGGTGCCGTTTCTAAAGCCATTTCCGAGAAATATTCCATGTAGATAGATCCCATCACTGGTGAAAATGGTGAACCCATTGGCAAACCAACCTCTTAGTGCTATATGTAAGCCTCTTGTTAAAAGAATGTTGTCTGTACGCAGAACGGCAACATTTCCATCGAACTATCTATTCGAATGCTGGTACGTTTTCGCAGAGAGCGACTTGAATTGAATCGATTTCGAAGTATTCTTCATCCCAGAAATTTAGACAAAAATAGATAATTTTCTATTGTGATCTTTGCTTCAGTCACCCAGTTAAGTGCCATGCGTGATACACACATGGGCGATCATGTCTCGAAAGAAACATAACTGACTGGGCAGAAGGTTTTCCCTCTCAGTAGTTTGCCATTACTTTTTGCGGTAGAATGGTTGCCAAACAAGGATATAGAACCCAACCTGTACTGCTATTTAAACCATAGTCGGGGCAGAAGAGAAGAATATTTGCGCGTAAGTTAATGCATCGAATTCAACTGGAATTCGAACTCGGCACTCCGATTTCTCGTTCCGAGCCGATATCCACTGTACCACAACGCAAATCATGATATTTGCTTATAAAGGTAAATAAAAGATGAATAAAATATTCCATCCTGCTGCAACGTAAACGAAATTTGTTTTTCTGTTATCTTACGACTGTGTGCTATATATATATATATATATATATATATATATATATATATATCGGTAAAGAAGAAAAAATTCGAGAAACCGTGAACGTTTTGTTTAAAGTGTAGATTTTTTGTTGTTATTATAATAATAAAAATTACTTATTTTTGTATATATATTAAGTGTTCATAATGGTATTTGCGTGACAAAAAAAAAACAAAACAATCACGTACCATTGCAAAAAATAGTACTCAATAAACAAAACAAAAAAGTAGATGACCCGTTAAGTAGAACTGAATCAAAATCGATGAAAACAATTTTGAAGTATAAAGACAAAATCAAATCTCGCAATTCAGTGAAAAATATTTTTTATGGCCAACGAAAGGTGACTGATTCACAAAACGCAAGAGATTAACGTGCGAGTGGAGAAAAAAAACCCCACTCTCGCATATGAACTTTCTGACCTGCACACGTTTTATCTATATTTACACGATATTTTGGCCATCAGAAAAACAAACGAATTTCGATATCTAAAGTCACAAGTTTATTCGCCTGAAAAGAGTCAACTTTGAACTCGAAACTAATGTACCGAAACAAATAATATTATGGACACTTAATATATCATACAAAAAGTAAATAATATTATTAATAATAACAACAATAAACCTACACTTTAAACAAATCGTTCACGGTTGCTGGGATCTTTTTCATGGATATATATATACATAGTCATCCGGAGACAGATCTGTTTCGCTGTATCACAGATCATCAGTACGGTTAGACTCCGATTGCTTTTAACCCAGGATTGAAACCCGACTGAGTTGGCGTCAGTCGGCGATTCTACCACTGGGCTATGGGCGCTCGGGAGAAGAAGGCAGACTTTTTAGCGTATACATTATCATTATACACTCCCAATAGCCATAGTGCTCTAATTCATTACGGAATGAGCGATGCGTACATGCCAGAGTAGCTACTGTTTTTCAAAGTCTACCATTCTTCAAGCGTGTTCAATCAGGGTGTGAGAGCGTAATGTGTGTGTGTATGTGTGTGAAAGTGTGTGTGTGTGCATGTGCGTGTTCTTCCCTGTGTATATACTCATTTATTTAAACAGAGTAGTAGTATGCGGTTTCAGAGAGGAAGATGAATACTCATCATTTTTAAAAAGATAAAATCAGCAAAAAAACAAAAAAACAAAAACTATCATTTGTGTTTAATGATGACACACACTTCGATGTGTTGCAATTGTTATAAATCTTGTATTGGTAAACTAATTGCGACTGAATGGTAAATTCGATCCTCTCTGGGTACCCATAATTTCGGCTTTGTCCCACATTTAAGCTACTGATGGCATTAAAGAAAATTGTTAAAACACCCGCATCTATAATGCACCTTTCTATCTGTATACCAGAATGTAGAAATCATTAAGTGAGAATTTTTACCTAATTTTCTCGATATATTCGATCAATAGCAGACATTAACAGTTACTGACAGTTCTAATAGTATCGGCCATATTGAATACCTGGTTATAATGGTTTTATATCCTCTACTGACGCCACGACATCGACAACTTACTATTGAGTCCTGACAAACAGACGTACAGTCCACGACAACAGATCTAATCAGAGTTCATTAAGTTTATTAGAAATGCTGAATTAAATTATGTCATGACTTCCGGTGAGAAAAGAGCAGAAACATCTAAACTTATATAATAAATGGAACTTTGTCTGTGTGTGTGTGTGTGTCCGTTACCTATAGATTCTGAAAAGACTAAACCGATTTTCTTGAAAATATACACAGTTGTACTATAAGCATCTGCGAGTATTCTTAGCTAGGTTTTGTGTCGAGGTACCCCCGATAAATATCGAAAATCGATAAAATCGGGTTATAGGAGTGGTCCTATTTTAATCAAATTTGATACACTCATAGACAAAGACATAAGAATCGACATTCAGAAGTTTCAATGTTGCAGTTCTTACAATAATGCAAAAAATTGATAATATATATATATATATATATATATATAAAAGGCAAGATGTTTGTGTGTGTGTCTGTTTATCTGCCTGTATGTTTGTATTTTTTTTCGGTCGTTTTATTTTAGTTTTTGCTTCAGGTTAGGCTCTAAGTAGGTAGTTCTTAGTCTCAGCCATGATGCCATTTACTCAGAGGACTTATTCAGCCTTCAAAATTCAGTTTACCATGAAAACAACTTGATATCGATACCAGAAAATCAAAATTTGACTTACATCCATTCATTTTTCTTTCAGTCTACGGTTTTGCTTTAACTGGAAACAACTATTGCTTTTTAGTTTTTCGTGCCAACGTCCAAAGAGTCTGAGCTCCAGGACCATGGATTAGTTTTAAAACTTTCATTACACCCAAGGCAACGCCGGGCTATACAGCTAGTGTTGAATAAATCTCGTACAGACTCCTTTTTTGCAAGTACTGGCTGTGCCAGTCAACGTTCCAGCCCTAAGTAATATATAAAGCTAAATGTTTGTGTACGCGAAACACATTAATATATATATATATATATATATATATATATATATATATATATATATATATATATTGATTGATTGATTGATTGATTGATCGTTTTATTACATAGATTTTAGTCATAATAAAATTAGAGCAGTGCAGATTTTTATTAAAAAGTATTCAATACAATTATATAGTAGAACTTTTGAATATTTTCCATTTGAAAACGAGTTATTACGCGACCTTGGTTTCTACCATGAGTGGTGTCTTCAGGCGATTTGCAATAACTGATTTTATCAATTACCGTTTTTCAGACGATTTGCAGTAACTGATCTTACCGTTTACCGTTTGTTAAAACGGTAAAATCAGTTATTGCAAATCGCCTGAAACGATCAATCAATCAATATATATATATATATTAACGTGTTTCGCGTCCACAAACATTTAGCTTTAAACCTAAACCTAGGTCGCGTAATAACTCGTTTACAAGTGGAATATATATATATATATAATAGGTAATTGATTTTTGACAAGAAACCTACACTGAACACATACTACCACTTTGGCGCTTTGCAAGTAACTCATCAAATCAAAAAACTATGAGAAACACATATTTATTAAAACCAAAATTCACAAGAATTCTTAATAAAAATTCTGGTCGAAAATAGAAGAATACTATTTAAATTGCAATATGAAAAGTGTTTCGCTATCAGAGAGATTAATAGAATGATTCTCACGCTATTTCTACTCGCGCGGTACGTGAGAGCTTGGAATGAACGCACCTTTTTGAATGCAACGAAAATAAATTATTACGTTACATTCAAAACATGAGGATAAAATAACAACAGCAGAAACATGACAAATAGACAGAGAAGCGGCTGAATGTGCTTGGAGAAGTAATTACGGAATATGTTTAGTACGCTATCATTGTTCAAAAACAACTGTATTCTGCATATGAATTACATGCGTACCAAAATGTTTTTAGTAATTGAACAGCTTCAATTACGATAGTTCCATTCATACCATTTTACGGTAGAAACAAATTTGTCAAGCAAAGAAACAGCGTAACGTACTGGAGAATGGTGAAGGCAGTTTGCAAGCCCAACACAGGTAGTTTGAAAGGAAGTAGCATATCAGATTTTAAAATACTGTAGAGATTTTTAGGATTTTTAAAGTTATGTATTTCTCCGCAACGAATTACGACTGAACTAATCGAGACAGAACAAAAGTTGAATAGTAGATAACTCCGTTTAGAATTCCTTTATCATCTTTTTTAATCAACAATGTGTTGTCTCTAGTGAATTTCAAAAATTAATTCTAAAAAATCTTACACAGAGGGAATTTTAGTTTATTCTGAGATTTTGCTTGAATGCCGAAAACAGTGGTCAATAATTTGTAGCAGTCACATAACCAGGAATATAACATTTCATTTTTGCGTCGCGTTTGCAAACATTAGGAAAATTTTTTTTTGCATGCCATCAGAATGATTTCACAGTCTAAACGAAACCGAATCCAACCTTATTAAAGACAACTTTTCGATTTCTCGTAATATCCGTCTTTGCATTGAAAGCATAAAGAAAAAGCATGCTAAAACCATATTGCATTTTTATCAAATAACTATTTATTATTTCAATTATTAAATTGTTTTTAAAATAGTGGGATTATGTTGCATGTTAAATAATAAAACTTTTAATTAAAAAATGATTGAGAATTTATTGGTCAAAGCTAAACACTCTAGCAAAATCTTTGTACCTTCTTACCTGTTTGCACATCTACCAAAGATTTGATTTTGGTCAGTCAATGTATGGTTATTTTAGAGGATTTATTTTACGTTTGACAAACGGATAGGATAACGAAAGTTAACTATTTCTATATTTATATATAACTAAAAACTGATACCTTTTGGCATAAAGATAAAAATGAATTTTTAAAATACACGAAATTGAAAGGGGCACAAGGCAAGGCTGTGCCATCCAACCAGATTTATTTAGATGTGAGGCGATCTAGAGATAATTATTTACGTCAGCACTCTTAACAACATAAGATATGCAGGAGTGGAACTATTGATAGCTGACGCCGAAATTAAACTAGATGAACACTTACAGAATGTAAGGAAAGCGAGAAGAAAGGACTAAATATAAATTCTAAGAAGTTGTCAGCAAGATAAACAGATCAACATCAAAATGACAAGTTGGAGATACTAAAATAAAGCAAGTACAAAATTTAAATTTGAAGGAAGTGTTTTAACAGAGGACATAAAATACAAGAGAGAAATAAACTTGAGGCCACAGAAATGTGGTTCTATCAAAAGATGTTGACAATCCAATGTACTGAATATGTATGTAGTGGCAATTTTTAAGAAAAAAAGGACACTTATACTTATACTTAGAAAATTACAATAGCAATTTATATGGAAAATGATGAAGATTTGGAAACTCTGATACACAGAGGACTTATTGGAGGCAGGAAGAACATAGAAAAGTAGTGAATAAGCAAACTAAAGATCTTGTATAAATGCTTGGCAGAATATGAATTAGAAAAGGTAGCAAAAGGATAAATTTAACAAATATTTAAAAAAATTTTATTTGAAGCGATCATATCTCGAAAGAGACATGACGGGGCAGAGAATTTTTCCCTCAGTAAGTTGCCATTACTTTCTGTGGTAAACTGGTTGACAACCCAAGGCTATAGAACCCAATCTGCCCTGTTATTTAACCCATAGCTGGAGAAAAGTAACCGATTAATACATTTTCCAAAGCTATTTGCGCATCAGTGAATGCAACGAATTCAACTAGATTTTGAACCCGGCTCTCTGACTTGTTCCGAGTCGATATCCACTGCACCACAATGCACATTGATTGAATTGAAGGGTATATACCGTGAAAAACAAAAATTAAGACAAACACACAAGACAAAAACAAAAAAAAAAAAAACGACATCATGACAAAAAATAAAATTGTTTTCTATGGAAGATTCATCGGCATCTTTCCTTCTCGACAGATATAGCACCTACAGGTTTTCATATGTTTCAAACCATTTCATAATTGGCTGAACGTTCAGAAATGATAAAGATGAAAAATGTTTTTCATGTTCTTTCTTTTGCGGCGATGGAAAACTCAGAATATTTTCAAACGTAGAATAAAAAAAAATTCTCTTGCCGTTGGGTTGCATTTGAAAAGGCGATTTCGTTTTCTTTTAGTTTTCTTTATATGAATAATGTTTTTAAAAAAAATGACTTTTTCCTCTCTCTTCTGGTAAAGCGTTATTATTTTCCGAACACCTGGATATTCTTATCCAAAACTAGTTGAGATTGCGGTGAATTTGCGAAATTGACGTGAGATTTACTTAGAAAATCTTCACCAGTTTCAGGCGAATTCACGCATCATGTCCTCTTTTCGCCCCATCTTGAAATCGGGCCGTCAAGACATCCTGCGTAGTTTTTAATCTTTTTTTTTTTTTCCAGATTCACCAATTTAAATTTGAAGCTGAATCCACAGATAAAATGATTTAACTTCTAGAAAAGAGAATTGCTCGGCATATTCCGAGGGTGCATTCGAAAGAAAAACCGAGATAATTTGCGTAGGCTTGTCGTTACACCTGGGTCTGCAATCGGAAAAAAAAACATTAGAAAAAATCGGGTGAGTGTACATCGTTATTTCTAGATTGCTTACAAAATTTCATTCAAAAGCCCTTGAAACGATTCAAGCAGAATGATTTGTTGATGGGGATGAAGGTATTATTGATACTCGTGTATTTTCATATTAAAAAACGAAAAGTAGCAAGAAAGAGAGAAAAACAAAAATATGCATAATGAGCTATCCAGTTATCGCTCTTCACTCGTCAGAACTCGATCGAGAATAGTAAAACGGAGAGACATATTCCTTAGAGATTGTAGTCATCATGGAAGTATACGGAAAGGTGTTTCACAGGCGGGAAGTGCGAGAAAAAGAAGCTGATGGACTAAAAGTGGTGGTTGTATTTGATTGATTTAACTGTAATATGGTAGAACCTTGTTGTCAGTCTGTGAAATTGTTACGTTCACCTATCCAAAAATGCACTTAGCTGAATGGCCCTTCAGAACATACGCGTTCTGCAGAACATACACTCTCACAGATATAGTTCCTTCGTTATTTATTAAAAAAAAAATAGTGTTTTTTTTTGTCTTCTCCACAGTTGTCTTCTCCGGTGAGTCTAAAACTGACAATATGATGAAAGAAAAAAAGGAAACTAAAACAGTTGTTTCAAGTAATTTGCTCAAGGGTGTAAGTAATAAATCCGGACCAGATGTAACATCGTAATCAATAATGAATTTGTTCAACCAGATGTGATCATCGTATCAAACGAACAGATGTAGTCATCATAAACAATAATAAATGTGATCAATTCAGGCCAGACAACCAGATGTAATCATTGAAGCAAAACGACTAGATCAACTCATCATAAATAGTAATAAATTTGTTCAGTCAAGATGTAATCGACGTGGTCAAACTTCCAGAAGTGATCATTGTAAGTAATAATAAATTAGTTCCGTCCCGGGTCAAATGCAATCATTGCAGCGTGAAGACCAAATGTAGAGAACGAAAGCAATAAAAATGTTCAGTTCTGTCCAGACGACCAGATGTAATCATCAAAGCCAGATGACCAGATGTAGACACCCTAAGCAATAATAACAAAAAGACGTTCCTCTTTTCTTAGACTGATTGCCACCGAAGGCTAGAGAGTTCAGTCTACACTGTTATTTTACCGAACATAGGGTGTAGAGCATGATACTCTATTAAAGGTTTAGCCTTGTGACACTTTCGTAAAATAAGCTTAAAGGTAAATTAAATTATTTGAATATTTCTGCAAATTAATGGTTCCAAGCAGTGAATTTACAATAGATTTAAAAATCCAACAGTTTCGGGCCTAGAGCCAGATATCCCGTGATTCATTAGAGTTGTAGGGGGTATTACATGTACTGCAGTCACATTAGAAGTGGTGTTTCTTTGGGCACAACAACCTGACAGAGCCCATCCCTCTCCAGGCTGGTTTGAATTCAGAATTTTTTCTTCTTCTAGACCGGCTGCTACAAGTCTGTCTTGCTATTTTAGCCATGACTCGGGGAGAAGATATAGATTCATACCATTCCCAAGATTATTAGCACATAAGTGAATGTAATGAATCCGACTGGAATTCGAACTCGGCTCTCCGATTTCTCAATCCGACCTGCAATACATTACTCTAATTTGTCCCCATGTTTTCGGGTTATATTTCATATAACACATGTAGGAATTATTATGAAATGGAAGAAGTAATATAACAAAAGTGACTGTCCAATTCCTTTAGAGAAAACAGAAGTCTATTTGTTCCTTCAAAAACGAACTGACGCTAAATGTTGACAGAAAGAAAAGCTATTCATCAAAAATCTGTCATAACTTCCTAGTAACGGTTATAATACAGGGTTTCTATATAGTTCGTGTGCACTTTGAAAATAACTTTATTTGTATTTGTGATAGAAATAATCTGTAAAAAAATGTTATAAATCACCAAGATGGAAGCTCCTTGTCACTTTGCTCTGTGTGTTAAACAGTTTCTAAAGCAAGAATTTTCTAACAGATGAATCGGAAGGGGTGAACCATTTTATTGGCATCCACGTTCGCCAGATTTGACTCCATTATATTTTTCAATAGAAACATGTGAAATCAATTGTGTATGCAACCAAACCTAGTTCATTAGAAGATTTGAAAGCTAAAATAACAAATGTGATTTCAGGCATTACTGTAAATCAGTTGGCAAACGTTTTCCGTAAAATACAAAATCGTATTCAGTCAGTTAAGTGCCATACGTGACACACGCTTGGGTGATCATGTCTCGAAAGGGACATGACTGACTGGGCAGAAGATTATCCCGCAGTAGGTTGCCATTGCTTTCTGCGGTAGACTGGTTGCCGACCAAGGCTATAGAACCCAATCTGTCCTGTTATTTAACCCATAACAGGAAGGAATAGACGGATTAATACCTTTCCCAAGGTTATTTGCGCGTAAGTTAATGCAATGAATTCAGCTGGAATTCGAACTCGGCTACCCGATTTCTCGTTCCGAGCCGATATCCAATGCACCACAACGCACATCCTACCCTTTGCTAATGATGGAGACATGTGGAAACTTAAATAAAATTTCAATAAAACCTTAAAAAATATAGATTTACTTCTTTGTAATCTTTTTTACAAATTATTTCTATCGCAAATACAAATAAAGTTATAATTTTTAAAGTTCACACAAACTCTATCGACACCCTGTATTATGTTTTAACTAACTCCAACGGTACTCTAGCTATTTGAAATCTCGCGAAAATCTGAGTATTTACCCAAAGACTCCCCAATGAAACGGGATGTGACACAATGTCAAACTTTACGTAGGAAATCTGTGTGTGGATACCCGAACAAAAGGTCAAAATTGACTCAGCACCCACATACATCGTATCGGACACTAAGCCTGTCTATTCTTCTCAGTCGAGTCTCTGTTCGTAAACAGAACCTCAAACTGAGTTGAACTCTGCCCGAAGGCTGAGAGATTGTCTGTCTTTCTCAGTCGAGTCCCAGTCCTATCGATGAACTTTCTCTGTCTTGAGTCTTTGTCTATATTTATGAGATGAGGTAGTATTTACAATATTTACATTATTCAAACTATTGCCCTCATCTTTGTTGCTAGACGTTTTCGGCCGTTGTACTCTCCGGCCTTCTTCAGGTGCTGGAGATTTTGAACCGAACCCCTTTATTACAATCACGGGGTATATCATTCTAATTCCTTGTCTAGAGCCTCTTCTCGTAGTCACGAGTTATCTCTCTTTAACCCTGTAAGTTACTTGTTCACTACTGCTGTAGCCTGATATTAGCATGTACACGTTGGTTAGTTCCAGTGACTTGACCCAAAGAGTTGCCAGTCCAATACCAGGCTACAGCAGTGGTGAACAAGTATCTTACAGGGTTAAGATAACTCATGACTACCAGAAGAGGCTTCGGGCAAGGAATTAGAATGATATACCCCAGTGATTGTAATAAAGGGTTCGGTTCGAAATTCCTAAAACTTGAAGAAGGCCGGAGCGTACAACGGCCGAAAACGTCTGGCAACAAAGATAAGGACAATAGTCCGAATAATGTAAATACGGTTTGGTTGACTTCTTTATGAAAGCGTCTTGTCCAATTTATTTGTGTTACCTGTGTATGTTCTTTATTCTCACAACAAAATAGAAAATATTTATGGCCGCAGGATGCTCCCACAATAAAAATTGTATAACTTATCCTTTATAGGAGTTTCATGATTTCAAGAATGTGAAAAGATCATGTAAAATGTAAATTTAAGCGTGTAAAATAAACAGTTTGATTACCTAGATGCTGGAGGACTGAAAAAATGAATAATTTAAAATTTCAATTGTAACTATTTAAAAAATTATAAAGAACGGAATAAATTTACCCGAACGATTTGATATTCCAAAAGATACAAATATCTTTTTATTAAAATACATAAATATTTAGTAAACCGTGTTCTACCTCACTATCTATCTATCTATCTATCTATCTATCTATCTATCTATCTATCTATCTATCTACATGGTACATTAGTACAACAATAAAAAAGAAGCAATATATTTTCTCTAAACCAATTTACTGAAAGTAAATAAATATATCAGGCAATAAAAAATAAAAAAAATATTTATTTAAAATTTTTGAGAGGCTACGATAAAAGACTGTCATTTCAATTCGCTTTCACTATGAAAAATGAATAATTTAAAATTTCAATCATAACTATTTAAAAACATATAAAGATCGGAATAAATTTACACAAACGATTTCATATTCCAAAAAATACAAATATCTTTTTATTAAAATACATAAATATTTAGTAAACCGTGTTCTACCTCACTATCTATCTATCTATCTATCTATCTATCTATCTATCTATCTATCTATCTATCTATCTATCTATCTATCTATCTATCTGGTGCATTAGTACAATAATAAAAAGAAGCAATATATTTTCTCTAAACCAATTTACTGAAAGTAAATAAATATATCAGGTAATAAAAAATAAAAAAAATATTTATTTAAAATTTTTGAGAGGCTACGATAAAAAAGTGTCTGCTGTTAATTTCAATTCGGTTTCACTATTTATATCCACAGCATATAACAGACTTTTCCAAGTCTGAATGGCTAAATACAACGATAAAACACATTTACACTGACATTCACTGTTATTTTTATTGAAACTAATGTTCAATGATTTGGAAATTGTGTTCTCAGTTGTCAAGCCTTCGCCCTAATAACAGCACCATCCGTATAAACGGAAATATTATTTTTATCTTCCGGGAATAAACTGTGTATGAAAATCAATGATTTTGTTTTAAAATCCGTGCAATAAATGATTTTTAAATCTAATTTACATTTGGCGGTAAAAAAATTGTCTCAAATGGCAAAAACAAATCGATTTTTATATTTGCTTTGCTTACGTGGCGGTTTTTTTTCTTTCTTCAGTTTGGTCGATTTAAAAAAAAATCGCTCATGTTACTGTCTGTATAATATACTCAATGACTTTCCTTTTTACATCAGGAGAAACTGTTGAGGGTCCAAGGAGAGTAAATTCGTGGTTTCTTTTTAGTATTATAGCAGAGTATTACTCTTATTTTAATACTCCTAGTCTTTTCACACTTCAAGTATCCGGTCTAAACAGCGAGTAAACATCGTAACAGAATATGGTACAAGACCAATGTTTAATGTGCGATTTTGGAAAGCCTTTAAAAATTAGTTGATATTGTCCCTTTTGGGAACTCCTCAGACAAAGTAAAGTGACCCCAGCACCATTCTGTAAAAGACATCCCTTCTTGGGAGCTTGTGACAATATTAACTTTAAAATTTCCAGTCTGTTTCTGTGCAAAGAACGAGTATCACAAGAGATAGTAAAACTAGAGTTACAGAGTATAGGAAATAGTTAAGATTTATGATCACCTTAACATCAGTAATTGTGACAGGAGAGCACACATATTTATTGGCCTGAGTAAAGTACTAACACACAGGAAAATTTCATTAGAAACAAAGAAAAGAGTGCTGGATTGTTATGTGATGTCAGTTCTTCAATACGGCAGTGAATGCCGGACAATATCATCGAAAATGAGGACAAAACTGGAAGCAGCGGAAATGTGATTCTACAGAAGGATGCTACGGATATCGTGGACTGGGCATGCAAGCAACGATAGGGTGTTGGAAAGAATGGCAACGAAAAGGAAATTAATACTGAGCATCAGGAAGAGACAACTGAAGTTCCTGGGACACGCAATAAGGAAGGAGAGCCTGGAGAACCTAATACTGACTGGCTAGATAGAAGGAAAAAGAGACAGAGGAAGGCAGCGGGTAACATATTTCCATGGCCTGATCAGGTGGATGACGGAACGGGGGTTGCCAGGAGTAACAGGAGCAAATATACTAAGAGCCACAAGGGATAGGAAGACGTGGAGAACCATGATCGCCTACGTCCTGAAGGGACAGGGCACATAGAAGAAAGAAGAAGAAGAAGAAGAAGAAGAAGAAGAAGAAGAAGGATAGGCAGATCGCAAGAAGAAAGTAAATTCAGGTTGTATGGGCAAGCTGATGAGACAATTGACTACATACTCGCCGAATGCTCCAAGTTGACACAGGAGGAGTATATTGGATTGGATAGATGTACAGGACTGGATTGGCAGGAAAATCTTTTGGGGAATTAGCCGTAGATTATGCTTCGGGGTAAAAGGGAAGTGACAGGAACATCAGCCAGAGACACTGGCAGAAAATGAGTCACACGTTATTATGGGACTTCTCAATCTAGACAGATCATGATTGTTATTTTCTGTTTATACCTTTAAAAGGATGTTCATGTCACTTACTTTTTTACCACAGATATCCAACGTTATTGTTATAGATAAGGAGAATAGCAAGTGTCAAATAATTGACTACTGTTTCAAATTATACAAGAGTAGACACCAAAGAAACTGAAAAGATAGAAAAATATCAGAGTCTAACTAAAGTGTTAAGGAAGCTATGAGATGTATAACTGATTCCTGCCGGATTTTGAACGCTTGGATCCAAGACAACATGCTTTTAAATGTTAAGATAGACTAAACTATCGCCGGTTCACACTCCACCCACATCTATTGAACAGGTGGAGAGGTTCATCCCTTGTTCCCTGTTTAGGATCTGGTTTCCGGCTTTCTCTTTTCCAATCTTTTCACTTTTCTTTTCTTTCTTATTTTTTTTTTTCATTGAGTAGATAGACTAAACTATCGCCCGGTTGACATCCACCCACGTCTATTGAACAGGTGTAGAGGCTCATCCCTTGTTCCCTGTTTAGGATGTGGTTTCCGGCTTTCTCTTTTCCAACCTTTTCACTCTTACGTAGCCCCTGAACATCAGTGGTGTTAGCGCCTTGCTCGGTGTGATATGATTAAAAAAATTATCAAAAGCCATTTCATTTAGTAACTATCTCCCTTTGGTTGAAACGAAGTCACGAGGGTCACCTGGTGTGTGACGTCAGTATCGAAAGCCAGTTGCTTTTTACTCCGGTAGGAAAGATGTATCTGCCCTCAACAGTTGTTATGTAGGTTTCGGAAAATAGACACGTCACAAGACTGCAACAGTAGGGTATGCAAAGAAAGCAAAATGATCTGACAAGACATATAGAGGACACTACCAACCATTCGTTTTTCTCGTTAGGATATATTACAAGTAAGACGCTATTTCTGTCCCCTCATTTCACACTGTTTGATATGCATCTGACCACCCCTCTACTCCATACTATATCACCGAAGAAAAACATAAAAATATATTTGTATATTTTATATATACGTGTTCGTTGTTTATCGTTGGTGTCAAGCCTATCGTCATCTTGGTTCTCAGTTTATTCTTCGTCAAATTGGTAAACTACAATTTTTTCTATTTTATTTGTTATTAATGATAATGAAATATTTAATCAAATTTATAGAAATTACCAGTTATCATATGTATGTTCGAACTGTATACATGATGTAGAAAAGTTTGGCAATATCGACGGTTGGGGGTTCTTGTCAAATACCTCCATCCCGCGGATATAAGGAAAAATCTATAATCGTTTTGTTTCCACATAAGAACGATGTTTTGTTTTTTCTTTTTCCCTTTCGTTTATTTACCTTCCTGTGTTTTGTTAAAATAATTAATTCCGATTGTCAAACTAATGTCTTGGGGCCAATTTAATTTGTATCAGTCTCTCGAATGTGTCGTGTTTTTTTCCTACTCCAGTTAAATCACTCTGCTACATTCATTTAAGATTTGTAAAAACCATTTCATCCCAAGGAAGGCGATAAGGCCACGAAAACACAATGGATTACAGAGGGTGAGGGTAAAATTGAAAAAAGCATACATTATTAAGGGAAGAGAGAGAGAGAGAGTGTGAGAGAGAGAGAGGATATTAATTGACATTTAATTAAATGTTTGGAGATCAAATTTGATTAAAACGCAAGAATCCGGAAAAGATTCTATAAGCGGAAAATGCGAGAAAATCAAGCATAAAACTTACGGTTACAACTATCCATTTCAGCTGTCAGATGATGAGACCTTGCCTCCAATCTAGTACTGCGCTTAAATTTTTAAAAGCACCTAAAAGTAAAACTCACTAGAATAATTACCACGAAATTATGTATAGAAAAAGCACGAAGCTGCGAAGTTAGGTCGCTGGGAAATTAACTGAAACCGAGATACCAGGTCAGGCCGATAACATTGCAGATTCTTTGTATTTTGTCAAGAATATCTAAATACCTGGTCCGTCAGTTGAACCTATTTTATCCTTGTTAATTACAGGATCAATAGCTTAATACACTATGTGTAGCAATTAGTATGGATTTGCTATGCAAAACAGTTTTCAATTTATATATTGATTGAAGTATAGCGATATTCTTGGCTTTTCGACCGACATTTGAGCTAAGGTGAACGCTAAAGCCGCACTCAGAATTTGATCTCAGATTGCCTTTTTCATATTCTAGGCGATGATTGAAGATGCATGAAGCTACGTTACAGCGGTGAGAAAGTGATTTTAGACGCGATGCCAGGTCAGGACGAATTACATTGCAGATTCTTTGTTTGTTATCAAGAATATTTAAATACATGGTCTGTCCGTTAAAGCTCTATTATTCTTATTAAGTAGAGGGTTCTTAAATTACTTTTTAAAACAGATCTGACAGAACAAAAAAGCCTGCTTTTTATTTAATAATCTGTTAACGTGTTCAACAGCTCGATAACATAATAATGTTTATCTAATATTGTTCCACATGAGCCTTTAGTTGTAAAAATAAATATAACGTTAATTCCTTTTATGTATATTTTCAATGATTTTGAAATCTAGTTGAGAATATCAAATTATACTGAAATATATTTATTTGGAGCCATAAAATTGTGTTCAAAATACACGTATTTAAATTTTGGCATTAAATAACCCATAAAGGCTGATATGCCGCTAAACAAAATCAACCAAACAATCAACACGAAATAAATCTTTCATCTCCTTATTATATCCTACAATTAATTAAAAAATCAAACTGTATACCCCCAAAAAAGCTTCAACAAAATTATAACATAACACACACATGACAGCCTTTAGTAATTATTGCCACACAAACATTTATATACATTATATCTGAGTGTCTTCTACCACGCATTAAACTGTGAAAGCAGAATAACGTGTAACGCATTTTATTGCTTCAAATTTCCAAGAAAATCAAATTTCGACATTATATAACTCATAAACAGTTGTCATGCTGTTAAATAAACAAAGTGAAACAAACAAACAAGTATATGGTGTTAGCAAAAGATGACGTATACAAGTTTAGAGACCTGGAAATACGTAGGCGCTAATCTAAATAGTGGTGGCCTTTGGTAGATATGAAATCATTTACCAGTCTATGCAGACCGAGGAAACATTCGGTTGTTACAAAGTGGGCTGAATAGCTTTATTTGCGGCGAATTGCTCTGTTCATCAGATGTCTGGCTAGTTCATGAAAAGAGACCTAAACATTACCTGTCTTACTGATTAATTTTGACAAGTTCAGGACGGCTGATGGACGTCCCATTAAGCGCTCAATATCAAATAATAAACTTGAAAATTAAATCAAAACTTAAAATGTACGAAGGTTCACTGAGAGTACAATTAGCTAATCTCCAACAGGATGGACAGTTTTTGTTGTTCGAGAACTCAGCTGTTATGTCCTTTATACAATTGCTCAATCTGAGACAAGTTTTTCATGATGGCATTAGCGAAGAGTCGGTGGTGGCTTCACAATATTCTTCAAATGCAGGAAAGCAGATAAACGAAGAGAGAACTTTGTGAGATTAGCTCTACGAATGAACCTAGTGTCTCGCTCGAACGATCCCCCACGCGGTGTACTCTCATGGAATTCTGTAGAAAACAGGTCGTAAATTTTAATGTCTCTAAAACGAAGCTGCTCATCATTAACCACCATAGAGAAATTTTCCTAGTAACCATCGGAATACATAATGATAGTCTCCTAGAGTGCAACACACTGTGACTCCTTGTCACCACTCCCTTAACCAGCCGCAAATGATTGGTTGGTTGGTTGTTTTGTTTTTATGGCAAATCAACCTCGGCGGGTCATTTATTGCCAACTAAACTTTATATATTTGTTGCTGGTAATACCTTTTTGTCTTTCAACAATTTATTGTTGTCTATATAAGTTGTTGGTGTCTAGTAATACATTGTTCTTTTCGAGTATCAAGATTCATTGGGATTTGTTTTTAAGCACAGGGTCCCCAAGTCCTACAATGTTATTTAACCCATAACTGGAGGGAAGGTGCGGATTAATACCTTTCCCAAGGGTACCAGTGCTTATGTGAATGCAGGGTATTCAACTGGAATTCGAACTCGGCTCACCGATTTCTCTTTCCGAGCCGATATTCACTGCACCACGATGCACATCCGTCACTAAACGCTTACAGCAACTGGTATTCCCAAGCGGTCACCCATCTAAGTACTGACCAGGCTCAACGTTGCTTAACTTCGGTGATCGAGCGAGAACCGGTGTATTCAACGTGATAGGCCGTAAGCCTGTCCACAAATGAAACGACTACATCACATTTGTAGCTGCATCTAGTGCTAGGAAAGCTCGGTGTCAGGCCAGGATTTTTTTTTCTCATCAGAATCTATTTTAGATATTTTTAAACCTCCCATTCGCCCGTGCATTGAGTACTGTTGCCATATCTGGTTGGGTGCTCCTGCTATTCATCTTAAGGTCTTCGACAAAATCCAAAGGAGGATCTTCAATGTAATCGATCCTGAATTGGCATCCCACCTTCAGTCACTTTCTCACCGATGTGATATGGCTTCCCTCTGTTTTTTCTACAAATATTTTCATGCCTACTGCTATGACGAGCTTCTTTCTCTGGTGCCCCGAGCACATCGATTTACGCGTGCTATTTGACTGGCATCAAGATCATTCCATTTTAGCCTCAAAAAATTATTTTAACCGTTTCTTCTATTAGGTTGTCCCAAAAGTTCGTAAACACTTGCAAAAAATTGAAATTTTACTCGCCAAGTAATCTAAGGTTACCAGAAAACACTTGCAAAAAATTGAAATTTTACTCGCAGAAGCAACAAAAATAAGACCATCATTTTCCAAGACTTTCTGCCATCGATCTGCAAGCTTTTATATCTGGTCAAAGTACCACTCAGCCGGCATCTAATCAAAGAATTCTTGACACACTTCCTCAACTTCATCAAACGAGTCGAATCGGCGGCCCTTCAGAAAGTGTTGCATTGAGAGGAAAAGGCCGTAATTTGATGGAGCGCAGTCAGGACTGTAGGCTGGATGTGGCAGAACCTCAAAGCCGTCCAGCTCTTTAAACTTGTCTTTGGTCTTCCTGGCGGTGTGTGGCTTGGCATTGTCCTGCTGCATCAAAGCGCACTTTAGGTTGATCAGAGCTGGGTACTTTTGCTTCAACTTTTCATAGACCCGCTCAAGTTGCTGAAAGTAAAGTTCGGCAGTGATGGCACGACCATTCGAAACCAACTCAAAATGCACGATTCCTTCAAAGTTCTAACAAACGCATAACATGACTTCCTTGCCGAATCGATCTTGTTTTGGAACCAACGGTGTCTCTTGCCCTTTCTGAACCCATCGCTTGTCTCGATTGTGCTGGAACAGATAGACCCATTTCGCAAGTGTTTACGAACTTTTGGGACAACCTAATATTTTAATAGTTTCTTATCTCGCACTTCCCGTTTGTGGAAACTCCTGTTTTATTGCTTCCCTGATAACTACAATGACCAAAATATTCAATGCAACGTCACTTACTATCTTCTCTCTTTTTTTCTCCTTTCTTCGAAATCCCTGTGCTTTGTTTTTCCTTTGACTGTAACACTTTGTGCACCAGTGTAAGTCCTGCCTTACTTGGGATGAAATGATAATATAAAATAAATAAATTATAGGCTCATGACACTTCGATTGAAATTTGTCGGGAGTCAGTACGCTATTTGTAATTAGCGCATATCCAGCTATACTTGTCTTAGAAAAAAACTGAAATCTCTTCGTCCTTCAAGGCGTATTGAGGTCGCTTTCAATCTGTTCATTGGAATAAAAAAATAAACTTTTGATGCTAGAGTTGGAAGTGATTTGGAGTGCTTGTGGCGAGCTTAAATGCAAAAAAGAAATATGAAAATAAAATATTTAAAAAAGAATTATGATTAAAATGATGCATATGCTTTCCTTTAAAACCCATATCACTTTTTTCGTTCTTTCTATCTCTCTCTCTCTCTCTCTCTCTCTCTCTTTCTCTCTCTTTCTACCATTCTCTCTCTATACTTCTCTCTCGACTAATGAGAAGGCAACTGTCGAATAAAATGAGGAAGAAGAAAAGAGAGAACAGCTGCTGCAAAACGGAAGTTTGTTGGTCCAGGGTCTGGTTATTGTGACTATAAATCCATCGAAATAAGTGACGCTCCACGAATAACTTCCGCTATAAAAAAAAAAGGAACAACGGAAAAATAAATAACAGAATTTTGACCAATCAAAAGAACAAAAAAAAAAACATCATCGCGCCAAGTAGTCTGGAGCTTTTCTTAAGTGTATATAAAGAGACAGCTGAGAGACAGCGGGAGGGATGCGTAAGTCAGTGAAACAAACCAAGCGCTTCGTGTGAAGAAACTAAGCGGTCATTTGCTTAAGACATTTTTCGGCGTTTAGCGGGGCCGGGAAAACACCGCATTTTGCGTCTGCAACATGTCTCCGAAGTAACCATATTCACGTCATCTACCAAACATCTGACTCGCAAACTAACAACTACCCAACGAATATAAATTGTTTGGTTATACCGTTGATTCTGTTCGTTTATTCCGAACTTCCTGTGATATATTGCTAAAACCTGATGTTTCTCTATGATTTGAAGTGAGTTCCGAAGCAGGAAAAAATGAATAGAAGGACTTTGCTGTTTTATTAGGTTGTCCCAAAAGTTCATAAACACTTGCGAAATGGGTCTATCTGTTCCAGCACAATCGAGACAAGCGATGGGTTCAGAAAGAGCAAGAGACACCGTCGGTTCCAAAACAAGATCAATTCTGCAAGAACGTCATGTTCTGCCTTTGGTAGAACTTTGAAGGAATCGTACATTTTGAGTTGGTTCCGAATGGTCGTGCCATCACTGCCGAACTTTACTTTTAGCAACTTGAGTGAGTCTTTGAAAGGCTGAATCAAAAGTAGCCGGCTCTGATCAACCGAAAGCGCAGCAGGACAATGCCAAGCCACACACCGCCAGGAAGACCAGTTTGAAGAGCTGGACGGCGTTGCGGTTCTGCCACATCCAGCCTACGCTCCTGACTGTGCTCCATCAAATTACGGCCTTTTCCGCTCAATGCAACACTTTCTAAAGTGCCGCCGATTCGGCTCGTTTGATGAAGTCGAGGAAGCGTGTCAAAAATTCTTTGATTCGAAGCCAGCTGAATGGTACTTTGACCAGATCCGAAAGCTTGCAGATCGATGGCAAAATGTCTTGGAAAATGATGGTCTTTATTTTGAGCAATAATTTTTGTTGTTTTTGTGAGTAAAATTCAATTTTTTGCAAGTGTTTACGAACTTTTGGGACAACCTAATATGAACTCTGCTTTACATTCTGAGTACATTCTGTCCCTGCTGAGCAGATCTGAACGTCTACTTTCCACCACTTACTTCTTTTAAAAATAATTGCAACTGCCGAAAGAATAAAAAGTGCCCATCCAATGCTAAAAAGTGAAATTTTCAGATCTTTTCAACGGGGATAGCAATATGGGCCAATCAGTAAGTGATAGAAAGTGCAATTTTCAAATCTGTTCAACAGGAATAGCCATGTAGACTAATTGGTAAAAGAAGGAATGTACACTTTTCATATCAGCTCAAAAAACATAGCCATGCGGACCAAGTAGAATTTAATATCTGCTAATCAGGTATGGCTATGCTGACCAACAAGTAAGTGGTGGAAAATAGTTTGTTTATACCTTTGATTCTGTTCGTTTATTCCGAAATACCTGAGATATATTGCTAAAACTTTCTGATGTTTCTCTATAATTTGAAGTGAATTCCGAAGCCGGAAAAACGAAATGAAAAATTTTGTTGTTTTTTGAAATGTGCACTCAGTTTCAGGCTTCACATTTTGAGTACACAATGAGAACACAAAGGTGACCATATAATAACTTTGATGTACCCGTAATACAGTCATTGGCACCTACTAGACTAAATTATAGACAGCAAGCTTGACATGCAGAACATCTATAATATACGATCTCAACGAGAGGCACACAGCTGGATCGATCATTGTAAGCAACAAAACGATATTATGCATTAAGCCAACTGCTTGAAATTGCCCTACTGTTATGGTACTAAAGCGTCTGGATGTTACAAAACTCCATTTGCAAGACCTTGGCAAGGACGGAGCTCCTCATCGGGTCCATAATGTAGCAAAAGAGACACTAGGGTAAATTACAGGTAAAAGACATAATTACTTTGATGAAAACGACCAAGTCATTTAAACATTTCCTCTCAAATAAGAACAAGATACACGAAAACATGCAAAGAGAAACAAATGAAACAAGAACTTCCTAGAAAAATTCGATTAAATGGGAAATTAAAGGAAGCCAAACCAACGTAAAAATTTGCTTAATAAAAAAGTGATTTAATGACGACATGCTGTCACAGAAAAAAGTACTTACTTAAATTCCTAAACCCAAATTGATATAGATCCCTCTTTATGTTGGCTTCTTTCTTTCTTTCTTTCTTTATTTCGCAATATTACTTTTAAATGAACTAACCCTCTTTTATTTTTGTTGCTTAAATTGTTAATTCTTAAATTCTAAATTTTACCTGCTAAATTTTTTTTTATTTTTAATTTTATTTTACTTTATCTAATCTTATTTTTATTTTTATTTAAAATTTAAAAAATTCAATTCTCCCTACATTTTTACGTACATGTAATATTTGAATATTTAAATTTTTAAAACTCATGATTTACGCCCCTTTGATATTTTTCCCTGCATTTGATTTTTTTATTTTGATTTTATTTTGATTTTTTAATGTTAAATTTAAATTAATGTTTTTATCCACTTGTAACTGTAGAATATTTAAATGTTTAATCTTGTTATTAAAAGCAGTAACTTAACTTTATAAGATTTAATTTGCATGAACTTTGAATGAACTTAAATTCAAATCTATCAAATTCTAAGTTTGAAATATGCACCTGATGATTGCATAGCGTATTAAACTCATAGTCGTGCCATAGACGTAGAACAATAAGCATATTCACCTATATATATATATATATATGTGTGTGTGTGTGTGTGTGTGTGTGTGTGTGTGTATGTGTGCGTGCGTGCGTGCGTGTGTGTGTATACATATATATATAGTGGTGTATGTGAGTTTATGAGTATATGCGTATATGCGCGTGTATATGTATGTAAATAAATAATTAAATGATATACTTCCTATGAAAATAATCAATAATTTCAAATAAACATTGCGTTAATTTGAATACAATGAATATTTATAAATCATCATTATTTCCAATATTTACTAAGTTCATTTCTGTAAGCGTTTTAAACAAATGACTTTTATCACAATGAAATTCTAAAATGGTTTTGTTCCTGATCCATAGCAATTTCATGTGTTTAGAATAGAACAAATTTCAATGTTTTAAATAAAGTGGGGTTAAAATAGCTAATTAATAAATCAATTAATTCAAAATAAGAAAATAATCGGTATTACCGGAATATTACGACAGCTGAAGTGTGTCGAATTTTCCGAATTATCTGAAAGTTGGGGAATTTGTTTAGTTTGTTTAATTTTTTAAGTTGTTTATACGTGAAAGTAGAAAGATAAATTCATATTAAAAATTATCGAACATTTTATTTTTAATATAGTTATATTTTGCTGCTTTTGAATAAATTTAAACCTTGTCACATTCTTACAGGTGAAAGAATTTTGTTTATTGCCTATGATAAGCGTCTCTCATAAATATAGTCAGTCATTTAAGTGCCATACGTGATACACGCTCGAGAGACATGACTGACTGGACAAAAGATTATCCCGCAGTAGGTTGCCATTGCTTTCTGCGGTAGACTGGTTGCCAATCAAGGCTATAGAACCCAATCTGTCCTATTATTTAACCTATAACTGGAGGGAGGAGACGGATTAATACCTTTCCCAAGGGGATTTGTGCATAAATATAGTATCTGGCAATAATTAAATGGATTTATTTGACCCTGATGAGCACTCTATACTGAAGTCCAACTGAAAAAAAAAAGACAAGAATATTGGACAATTCGAAAATGAAAAAAAAAATGCAATAAAATTTTTAAAAGATATGTCTAATAAATTTATATTATCTATATATGTATAAAAGGCAATCTGTGAGTCTCTGTGTGACTGTAATCTATGCACGCCTGCATTTTTAAGCTACGCCATTCAAACTTTCTAGGGACACATATTTACAGGAAAGCCAGGTCGACACATACTTTTTGAGTTTAAGTTCAGCAATTTTTCACACTTTTTTACCAACAGAGCCGATTGTTTACATTTGCTCCGTAAAACATCTAAGATCTAGATTACGTCACAGAAATCAAATCACACGTGTCAAACGCGACTAAAAAAATGAGTCTTTATATTTAATTCTTTTCCGACGTTTTAAAATTCATTTGGTCAACCAAAAAATGTGAAAGATTTTTCCCGTAATTTTGAAACAAATGAAATAATTAAAAAAAAGTGTTTTTTCAAACAAAAACAAAATATGTAAAAAAAAATTTTTAAAAAAAATGACAATGGTTAATTTAATTATTTAAGTCTTTTTTTTTTCAGATTTAATATTTCATACTTCAGAAAATAAAATAAAAAAAAAATAAAGCAGTTTTTTTCGCTAAATATTTCATGCAGGAAATCGACTTTTTTTTATTCGTGTGGCATTAATATAACTTTTTCTTCTAAAATTAAATGTCTACATTTTTAAATATTCTTCGAAAATTTGATTAATTATTTTTTTGTATAACTGAGTTTTAAAGTGAAGCGCGCGACTACAAGTGCTGGGAAATTGCAACATGCTGCATTAATCATCTAATTAAAAATGTTCTGAGTTGCACGGGAAACGCCGGGCTATGCAGCTACTGAGAATGTCATAAAGTAAAGTCATTTATGTACGTAGGTAAGTAGAATAGTTAGGTATATATTTAATGTACCGTTACAAATGAACTCCGTTTTTTCGTATGTTTTTGTAGTGTTACTTTGTTTTTCGGCTGTAGGTTTTTAATAAATCTAGGAAAAGACAAACAAGGACACCACTTATAGGTGATCCCACAGGTAAACCAAATTTTTGCTAATAGATTTTTTTCTGGAAGAGAAGAAACAATAATTAGTGATTGGTTTACATAGTTTTATAATTTATGGACAGGTAGAGGAAGTTTTTCTTTGGAATTTTTTAGGTGATTTCTCAATATATCGAGGCACTTTGTAACAAGTATATCTATTAGACACAGTAAAGAAATAAAATAAGTTTGAATCCACCATTGAATTCACACATGAATTTGGATTAAACAAATCTCTTCCTTAATGTGAATGTGCGTTGTGATGCAGTGGATATCGGCTCGGAACGACAAATCGGGGAGCTGAGTTCAAATTCCAGTTGAATTCATTGCATGCAGCCTACGCGCAAAATAACCTTGGGAAAGGTATTAATCCGTCTATTCCTTCCAGTTATGGGTTAAATAACAGGACAGATTGGGTTCTATAGCTTTGGCTGGCAACCAGTCTACCGCAGAAAGCAATGGCTACCTACTGCGGGATAATCTTCTGTCTAGACAGTCATGTCTCTTTCCAGAAATGATCGCCCAAGCATGTATCACGTATGGTGATGCTTGGGTGATCATAAAAAACACCCTTGGTAGCTCTAGCAAAGCATCAAGTATTCAGCTACTGACAAGATTTTGAATCTCGGTCGAAACCGCAGAATGATGATGATCACGTATGGCATTTAAGTGACTGACTAATTTAATACGTTAATACTAATTTAATACTAATTTAATACTAATTCAATACGTTATTATAATAAATTAGATTTTATAGTTTATCGTATACCCACGAACAAAAATGATAAAAGTAATTTTTATTCGCACCAATCAAAAAATAAAACCAATGTTAGTCATATGATTCTAACTCAGAGCTATTCAGATATGTTGCCCGGAAGACCTAAATGAAGTGAAATATATTGAAAAAGACATTTAGACTTCACTACCCAAACCATTTCATCTTCAATGCTAGAAAGCGAGATTAAAAATCCACAAATCTAAAACTAGACACTGCCAATAACACATCTAACAACACAAAATTCATAATCCTACCCTCAGACACTCTATACTAAACGTGTAAATAAATTAGTTATTCTTAGTGCTAGAATCTTTACCACTACGTCCAAGACAACCGGAGATATAAATAGGAAGAAAAGTAAACCCAACATCAGTTCAGATGCCGGGGTTTATAAAATATTTTACAATGAATTTATGTCGTCTGGACATAACGAGTGCGTCGTCTCTCTTTGAATTCGGAACACCGCAAATTATACGAACGTTTGTTTAGCAAGTCGTATGCACGTGAAACATGATTAACCAATGGGAATCAAACAATCAAAAAAGTAAAAATATCAGAATTTCTTTCTACTTTTTTTCATATCTCATTGTTTGATGTAACTTTAATATAAAAAGGATACGTGTTATATTGCTAAACGTTTCTTATTTGTTCTTTATCCTATAATTCTGTAAGCTTCCGATGCATATTTGATACCAAATGTCATATATATATATATATATATATATATATATATATATATATCAGCATGCAGCGTGGGCATAGAAGAATCCAAAGGAGTATCCTTTACGTATCATGGTAGGATAACACTCTAAGAGAGCTGTAAACATATATGCATATAAAAACATATAGAGCAAATATAAGAAAAATTAAGACAGACGCGTCATTTCATGGTGAATTCACCATGAAATAACGAACTGTAATGTGTATATATCATCTCCCAGCATTGTAAGTAATTTAATTTATTTTGCCTTGTCCTTTTCCTTAATTCCCTTAAAATTAAAGCCAACGAAAACCCTTGATAAGAGTTGGCCGAAAGGTTCCTCGGGTTTAAATAATATGACGTCTGTTCTTTTTAAAGATATATATATATTACAGTTAAATCTTTGCTTTCTGCGGTAGACTGGTTGTCAACCAAGGCTATAAAACCCAATCTGTTCCTATTATTTAACCCATAACTGGAGGGAGGAGACGGATTAATACCTTTCCCAAGGGTATTTGTGCATAAATATAGTATTTAGTAATAATTCAATGGATTTATCTGACCCTGATGAGCACTTTATACTGTGTGTGTTCAACCAATAACAAATAAAACAAACCAAAAAACAAGAACATAGGACAATTCAAAAATGAAAAAAAATGCAATAAAAATTTAAAAAGATATGTCTAATAGATTTATATTATAAGGATATCATAAAGTAAGGTCATTTATGTATCATATGTAAGTAGAATAGTTAGGTATATGTTTAATGTAACGTTTTATATATATATATATATATATATATATATATATATATAATTTATAATATGTGCATTTTATATATAATTTATAATATGTGCATTTAGGTAGTAAATTTTCTTTTTAAACAAGTCAGATTAATTAAATTGCAAACATTATGTTTGCTTATTTTTAATAAAAACCGTTCATACTCACAGATAATCTTTCGCGTATTACAATCAAAAGATGTCAGAAATGAGCTGTAACATTGACAGATATTATTATCACTGATTTCTTAAGGTACCCAAGTACTTTCAACCTCTTTCCGAGATCATCTTCAGGGGTGTGAGTTATGGTAACAAATGTAACCGGAAAACTTTTTTGCTAAAATTACTGTACATTTTTTTTCTGCTTCATGTATAACAGCTGACAAACTGCTAGCGTTCATTAGAACGTGCAAATTATTCAAAATGGAATTTTTTTTTATATGTTTAATGTCATGGTCATGCACCTGTTAAAGCATGAAAAAACTGTTCGTTTTAAAAACATTTTAGAACATTACTACAGTATTCATAGCTGATACTATTAATTAACGGCTTTAGTGTATTAATGAATATTGCCTCGAAAATCTGTAGTTTGCTTTTGTTGTTTTCTTGATGTAGCATAGTTGTATTATCGATAATTATTTTGTTTATTGTAAATGTGAATGACCATATGACGTGAAAGATTATCCCTGAGTATGAACGGATTTTATTAAAAATAAGCAAACATAATGTTTGCAATTTATTTAATATATATATATATATATATATATATATATATATATATATATATATATAATTTATTTAATATATACATATATATATATATATATTGACAATCACTAAATATACTTTTTGTGTATATTTATACTAGGAGTATAGCCTGGCGTTGCTCGGGTGTAATGAAAGCTGTAAAACTAATCCATGGTCCTGGAGCTCAGACTCTTTGGACGTTGGCACGAAAGACTAAAAAGCAATAGTTGTTTTAAAGCGATACCGTAGATTGAAAGAAAAATGAATTGATGTAAATCAAATTCTGATTTCCTGCTATCGATATCAAATAAGTCTTTTTCGCCATAAACTGAATTTTAAAAGCTAAATAAGTCTTCTGCGTAAATGGTATCATGGCTGAGACTAAGAACTACAATTATACCTACTTAGAGCCAAACCCGAATCAAAAACTAAAATAAAAGGACTGAAAAAATACAGACATACAGGCAGATAAACAGACGCACACTCATAAACATCTGGCTATATATATATATATATATATTATCGATTTTCTGCACTATTGTAAGAACTGCAACCTTGAAACTTCTGAATATCGTTTCTTATGTCTTTCTCTATGAGTGTATCAAATTTGATTAAAAGCGGACCACGCTTTCTATAACCCGATTTTTTCGATTATCGATTTTCGATATTTGTCGGGGGTACCTCGACACAAAACCTAGCTAAGAACAATCGCAAACGCTTATAGTACAACTGTGTAAATTTTCAAGAAAATCGGTTCAGCCGTTTCGGAGTCTATAGTTAACGCATACACACACACAGAGACACACACAGAGACACACACACACAGACAAAGTTCCATTCATAAATAAGTTTAGATATGTAAAGTTTCATTCCGAATCGGTCGGGATGATTGGCCTCATGTCTGGCACGAACTAAAATATTTTTGTTCGATTCGGTACGAGATAAAATTTCTGAGTTTTGGTTTTATTTTTTACTTTTTACTACTATTTTTTGTATTTTTCATGTTTCATTCGAAGTGAGAATTAAATTTTGAGAGCGGTCGAGTTCATTTTTTGTATTTTCACTCTTGACGGCGACCACGTTCATTGCAGTACCTCGTATTTTAATAATCATATCTTGCTAACCGCTGAGATGATCTCGGTATTGCTTTGGCGGATGTTTTCGATCTTTGAGTTCTCTTGTTTAATATATGATAAAACCCTTCTGGAAAAGATTTTCCCCTTGGCTAGAAATGAGTTGGTATGTTAGTTATGAAAAAACAAGCAACATTCTATTTTCGGCTATTTTTCAAAATCCAGAGAATGGTTCCAAACCTTTGACTTATATAGTGTCTGTCATCAGAAAAAAAAATGTCTAGTACGACCATCAAAATAAATACTGCTTGTAATATGTAATTAACACAATATTTTGGCTGAAGGCTTCACTGATAAACTGTAAAATCCCTATTTTATGTATCCTGCCGATAGGATCTTTCATTGACTCTTTCTGACGTGGCCCTTGAAGTAGCACCTCTTTGTCTGCTTGTCACACAAACTTTAATTGGATAATCTGTTTACACAGAATTATGAATACTGTTTGTAGCAATGATCGGATTTGTTTTATTTTTTCTATTCTCTATAAATGTTTACTGTGATATTAATGCTCGACATAACCAATAAATTTTATTTCGAATTCACTTTATTGTTGTCTTGTCTGGCAGACTGACTACTCTGCCTTGTAATTTCAACATTGAGAAATATCTATATCCCATCGGTGACAAGCATCTATGTTCAAGAAGATAGAACGCATGGTTGTCAGTAAAATGGCGATCTTGGGTGTGAATTACTTATCGGGGACATCAAAATCAAATAGCTATATAAATTTAACTATCAATGTTATATAGTAAGAGACGACGGAACGTATGAAAGAGAAAGCCGAAAATGTATAGAAATCTTAAAGTGTTATTAGGAAACTAAGCAAAGTATTAATACAAGAATATATAATAAAACACTAAGTAAAGAACACAGAAATAATATGTAATATCGAATCTCCAATATGACAGTGAATACCCGGCAAACTTCTGATGTCTTTCATAAAAATCAAAGTATTAAGAGATAGAAAAATGTCGTTAAAAATTAAGAAAAGAGTGCTGAACTGCAATGTGATATCTAATCTCCAATATGGCAGTGAATGCTTGACAATTTTCTCATGCCTTTCATAAAAAAAGCAAAGTATTAAGAGATGGAAACATTTTGTTAAAAATTACAAAAAAATATGCTGAAATGCTATGTATATGCAATATTCTATAGAGAAGTGAATGCTGGCCAATCTTCTCATGCCTGTCATAAAAAAATGCAAAGTATTAAAAGGTAGAAAAATGTCGTTAAAAATTTTTTAAAAATTGTGCAGAACTGTTCAATATGAAAGTGAATTCTGGTCAATATTTCCGTGCCTTTCATAAGATAAGCAAAGTATTAAGAAATAGAAAAATGTCATTAAAAATTAAGAACAGAATGCTGAATTAGTATGTATATCTAATGTCCTATATGACAGTGACAGACAGTTTTTTAACAGATGAAGAATTGAGTTAAAACGACATAGATGTCTTTCTAGAAACGAACGCTGAGAATACCATAGAAAAATGAAAGTGTAAATGTAAAGATAAATGAAAATTAGAAGTACAATGAATCTTTTCTTGTCAAATAGTGAGAGACCGCTGAAATGTCTAAGAGACACAATGATAAAAATAGGACGATAGTGTTTAATGCTCACAGGGCGTAATAAAGTCGAAGGGAAACGGGGATAAATAACGAATACTTTAATAGCTTCAGATCAAATCAGGCGTTTTCTGTACTCCTTATCCTCATGAGTTTTACTTCCTACGAATTTCTTAAATTCAAACCGAACTCCTCATTCATTTAGTAGCCCTCTACACTGAGTGGCTCTTGCTCCTCTCATGGGTTACGTTATTAAACCTTTATTAAAAACATAAAACAGCTTCATATCTTTCATAGCTCCAGGTAATTATTACCCATTACTATCCCACTTCATCTTTGGTCTTTTATCTATTTACGCAATATATATATATATATATATATATATATATTGTTTGAACATTATTTTTTATCGATACGCGTATTTAAGTAGATATTCTGTTTTTTAATTAAACAATATTATATATTTATATCTACCGCCTTGATTATTTACGATAAATTTTTTATTACGAAAATATGTGTAATTCGGCAGGATTCGAACCTGCGACCCCTATCCACATAGGGGAAGCTATCATGTGATCCGGCACTTCTTAGACCACTCGACCACGATACATTTCAGAGGATATATGGTTATTGCGATAGATCGAAAATTGTTTTATATAGGCTTGATTAAAACCTCGTTTAGACTAATGGTCACTCGTGGTCGAGAGGTCTAATTTCGGGTGAAAATAAAGACAGAAATTCTCCAACATTTGGATAAGTTTTTATTAAGTTGGTTCCAAGCTTTCGGACTCACATGAGCTATCTTCAGAGAGGTTATAAGGATGTTAACATAAAAACATCCACCATCAGCGACGATTTTATCTTGTGTTGATATAAAACTTTGTTAATCAACAATGACAATTCCCAAAAATAGCAAACGCAGTTCGTAAATTTGTAATGCGGTTCTATGATGTCATATATATATATATATATATATTAATCGTTTCACCCCAAGCAATGCGGTAGCGCCATTGATTCGCAGGGTGCTACATAAGTGAGTAAAAGTTTCATCAGGAGGAGAGCAAAAAGACAAACGAACCAGTTGCAGAGGGTGTCAAAGAAAGGGCAAGGGAAGAATGGGAACACAGGTGTGATGACAGTTGCGAAGGTAGAGTGAGAAAGGTAAAGAACAAGATACACGGGGTGATGTAGAAAGGACGAGGAATTGACTGGAGTCAAGTGGATAAGAGATTGCATTTAAATTCCTGAAGGTTGTAGCTGTCAGGAAAGCAACTATACGGAAGGGAGTTCCACAGGCGGAAAGTGCGAGAAAAGAAGCTGATGAAGAAGAATTGTCGGCTGCATTTGGTAGATTTAACTGTAAAAAGCTGGAACCTTGTTGCCAGTCTAGTTGCTCGAGTAAATTCTTGTGGAGGGGGCACTAGCGACTTTAGTTCGTCGGAGCAGAAGCCATGAATATATATATATATATATATATATATATATATATATATATATATATATATATATATAACACCGTAACAGTATTTAAGATTGTGTTTCTGAAAAAATGATACCTCAATCAGCGAAACGTGGGACGTTAAATTCACGTGGATGGAGCAACAGGGAAAAAGTTCATGAAAGCATTTGCCATGAAAATATTTGTAAATAAGACTCTAAGTCAAATCGGTGAGAAAGAGACTGAAGTCAGCATGCCAGGTAAGGACCGATTACATTTCAAATCCTTCTTTGGATTTTGTTGAGAACTTCGAGATGAATAGCAGAAGCATCCGACCAAATATGGCAACAGTATTTAATGCAATGACGAATGGTAGATTTATAAATGTGTAAGATGGATTTTGACGAGAAAAGTTTTGCAGCCCGACACGGAGACCATACCTTCCTAGCATTAGATGCAGCTGTACATCCGATATATTCGTTCCACTTAAGATCGGTTAAAAAAGAAGACGCAGTGTGTTGCTCTGAAGAAGACTTGCATCAGACATTTTGTTGGCTGGCAGGAAAGTTTTCCTATGGTTGGTTAAAGAACAGCAATTTTTGGGGGGGAGCATTAAAATTTACAAGCCATTTCTTGCTCCCGTTGACCAATGATTAGAGGTCTGTTTTAAGAGCAGCAGCGAGGTTTACTTTGTCAAACTTGACAGATTTCCTATGATAGGGCATTAATAGTATCAAATAAAATTAAATATTCAGTAATATCTCTCTATAAGAAGATCAGCAAAAATTGTATCCACTCAACAATATATTAATTTTATTTCTCTTTTATGTCCCTATCCATGAAAATACTTCCATTACATGAAAATTATCTAATCCATAAAATCAAAAAAACTGTATCAAAATAATTTACATCAAGCAATAATGTCTTTTAAAAATAAAAAATTTAAAATAACAAATTTAAAATAAACAGATATCGTTTTAATAAAAATTACAAAACATTTAAAAAAATGTGTTCAGTTTTGGTAAGAATTTGATTGAAAGGTTTATATGCTAAAAAACTGTGAACACTTATATTTTGACGCGTTTCAACTATTCGCTGAGGTCATAAAGATATATTTTATTTCAATTAAAAATCTACATTAGAGTGACAAAACAGAATTTTTATTTATCATATAAACTCTTAAGGAATTTTAACAATCTTTCTAGAAATATGTTTGCTGTCAAAAAATTCAAATTTACTATCCATCTATTTGAAATTTGCTAATATCCCAAGAAACTGATTTTCCTCGTCACATATATATATATAGTTTTTCTGGTAGAAAGGCATTTTAGGCAAGCAGATGTTTTGTCATAAAGTGCTAGATATCGAGATAGAGTGTTAATATAATTAATGTGGAGAAGTTAGTCATTTAACTGAGAAGTGTTATGCTGACCCCGAAGTTTTGTGAAGGCATTATTGCGATATCTTCACTTATCAGGACTTTCCTTCACGAAATTATCTATCTATCTATCTATCTATCTATCTATCTATCTATCTATCTATCTATCTATCTATCTAAGCCAATAAATAAATAAATGATTTACGCATATATATATATATATAATTTCACACATTGAGTGCTGTAAAAATATATTCCCCGTCATATATATAGTAGCAAATAAATGAATTTCGCATATCTCTATGTGTGTGTGTGTCTATTTATGATATCGCACATCGAGTTTTTATGTTAATAAAATAGTGGTTGATGTATGGACTGCGCCAACGTGGTAACCAGATATTTTAAATAAAATTCAAATTATGTAATTATATAATGGCCAATCTTTACTTAACACCTGAAGATTGCGTTGTGCATGAAATTCCGTGTTATGCTACAGGTGAGGAAAAAGTACATTCATTAATATATATATATATATATATATATATATATATATATATATATATATATATATATATATAACTAAAAGAGATAAGACAACGTTCATAAACGTTTAAAACGTTCATAATTATTCATTAGCTCAATTGAACAATATTAGATATTTGATTACGCCATTTTGCATACTTGTTCATATGGAGTATATTGTTTGGATTGTTATTGTATAAGAGGTTGAAATGATATATTTAATCGTTTTTTTTTTGTTTTTTTTTTTCGGTTTTTGATACACTTGTTTTATATGCTTTGAAAAGTAGTGGTTCTGTTAGCAAAGGTGAGTTTGAGAAATTTAAAAAAAAAACGGTACGCAGATTAATTATTTTGATAATATTTGATGGCGGCACTCTCCAGCCAAACAAGGTATGCTATATTTATGGGATAAATTGTTCACTAGCAGTGTTAGAACGTACGTAAATGTAAAAATGAACATTAGGGTCAACACTTAGAGGCGACGAGAGTCTGATTTTACTGAAAAGCAATCATCAGGCCGTCTGTGTTATCTAAACTTATTTATAAATAGAACTTTGTCTGTGTGTGTGTGTCCGTTACCTATAGACTCCGAAACGGCTGAACCGATTTTCTTGAAAATTTACACAGTTGTACTATAAGCCTCTGCGAGTGTTCTTAGCTAGGTTGTGTTGTCGAGGTACCCCCGATAAATATCGAAAACCGATAATCGAAAAAATCGGGTTATAGAAGGCGTGGTTCGATTTTAATCAAATTTGATACACTCATAGACAAAGACATAAGAAACGAATATTCAGAAGTTTCAAGGTTGCAGTTCTTACAATAGTGTAGAAATCGATAATATATATAAAAGCAAGATGTTTGTGTATGTGTCTGTTTATCTGCCTGTATGTCTGCATTTTTTCAGCCCTTTTATTTTAGTTTTTGCTTCGGGTTTGGCTCTAAGTAGGTATAATTGTAGTTCTTAGACTCAGCCATGATACCATTTACTCAGAGAACTTATTTAGCCTTCAAAATTCAGTTTACGACTAAAAAACTTATTTGATATCGATAGCAGGAACTCAAAATTTGACTTAAATCCATTAATTTTTCTTTCAGTCTACGGTTTCGCTTTAACTGGAAATAACTATTGCTTTTTAGTATTTTGTGCCAACATCCAAAGAATCTGAGCTCCAGGACCATGGATTAGTTTTAAAGCTTTCATTACACCCTAGCAACGCCGGGCTATACTGCTAGTATTTTATGTGTTTGTCAGTGTTGCATTATGGTTATGTCTTGTTATTCAAAATCAAACAAAAAACATAAGAGAAAATAAAGTATCTGCATTATCATACATCTTCTTTCTTTTGTGTGCCGTGTGTCTTCAGGACGTGGACGATCATGAACCTCTACTTTTCTATTTTCTCTTGGTATCTCTTCCATACGCTGCTCTACCATCCACTTTCTCAATCCCATTAAGTGTGTCTCTTTTTCCCGCTATCCGTCCTGCGAATATTAGATTCTTCCAAACCCTCCCTCCTCATTCA